>ML789941.1:159725-198061 GCA_009831015.1 Picea engelmannii
TATTGCATTATATTTTTTTATTATCTTTAACATTGTTGTAAATATTATCGTTAACATTGTTTTTTTGTTATCATTAACAATTTTTTAAATATTTGGGGGTTCTAATTATATTATAATGTGGCAGGATGATCGTGGAAAAAGGCTAGCCGCAGAACATGTAAATGATTATCAATTTCCACTTTCATTTTACGTTGTTTTTATTATTTTCTTATATAATTTTATTGCAATAACATTGTTTTTTATGAAATTATATGTAGTCAATAGACCATGTGGATCATGATTCCACTGATGAGGAGGGGTTTTATTCTTGCGTTGATCCAATGCTCTTATTAAAAAAAAATATCATTAAAGATAACAAGGAACTATTTAGCTTGTTAGATCGTCCAGAAAAAACTCTGGACGTCAAAGAAAGGATCAAACTCCTTATGTCACAACTTAACACATATAAGGTAATAACCATAATTTAATTTTTTTTTTGTTTAATGCACTCATATGTTCAATTATGATACTTTGTTCTTTAACTTTTACATTATCTCATGAAAAAACATTTTCTTTTTTATAAAGGAATATTTGGAGCCTGTTCAGCCTGGGGTTGGTAGTAGTGGTGCTACAGAGACGCTACAGAGTCCTGATGCGGGTAGTCATACAGCTGCTAGAGCACTATTTACTTCTCCATCTTCCACAACTCATTTAGATAGGATCCATGACACACACCGACAAGCATCCACACCTTGATCAGAGTCTAAAGAGGGTGGCAAAGATGAGGATCATAGTGATGTGTTTGAGATGGATTCATTTCCTGGAGCTAGATGTCTGACAAGCACGAGGACCCTTCCGTGAACATTTTTGGTCAATGATAATGGACTTCCATTAAAACAATCAAGACTCCTAGGTATTTTTAATTCATATTTTAATCGTTTAATGTTGTCCTCATACAGAAATCGTCTAGATTATTAATTTTAAATTAATGATCATATCTTTTTGTGTGTAGGAAATGACCATTTTCATAGGCATGTAGAGAGAAAGGCCTTGTCTATTTTTGGGGCAACCTTATGCATGAGGTGGAATTTCCAGAATTCCAACCTCAAAAAGGAACTTATGGATTATCTTGAAGGCCTCTTTGGTGTAGACATATACAATACAAAAGCGGTCACATCTGCAGTGGGTGAATATTTAAAATATACCCAAGATGTTTATAGATGAAGCTTGGAAAGAAATCCTAGGTATGAGCGTCCTCCCTCAATTCCAGAGAGAGAGTGGAAGGCGATCATTGATGATGCAAAAGAGAAGATTTTGAGAAAATCGGGAGAACAAATAATGGGTACACCAAGGTAAATTACAATTTTTTGAATTCAATACTAGCTTTATTTTTCTTTATATCTAAATAAAAGTGTGTTTATATATAACATACTTGAAAATTTTGATGATAGGTTGCCTGACACTTCGAAGGAAACCAAAGAAAGGATTGTCAAACATGTCCAACACAAGCCAGGCCCAGACGGCTACTTGAGGTTACAATCACGAATTGTAAGTATCCAAACATATTAAGAATATTATTTGTATCACCTTACAACTTTAAGGTAATTTCAGCCAAAAACATTAAAAAACCATACCCTTATGCAATGCAGGGTGACGACTTCAGAAATGGAACCACGGAAGAAGACCTCCAACTTGGTTACAAGTATGGTTATAAAGCCGTGGTTGATCGTAGGAAAAGAATGGGGCAGACCCCAAGATCCAATTTGTTGGATAAGGTAAATAAAAATCAGTCCACATTAACCTTTTGTTACTTATAAAATACGTAAATGTTTGATATTGTCCATAATTTAATGTCTTACTTTGTTTTAATCAGGGGAGAAACACTATCAACCCTACCATTAGTACTGAACAACAGAGCATTGATAGTGAAACATAGCCAGAAGATCATGGTGCTCCCCATAATCCTCATCCTAGTGAGGTGCAACCCCAAGATGTTCCTGTGAATGAGGCCCACGACGGTAAAATGCCTATATATTAATCATATACTTAATAATTTTGTACTTATAAATTTTGACGTTTCAATGGAAGAGAATGTTATAGATGATCATCCTCGACCTGAAGATCAGGTGAATAGGCCGACAACCATTCCAACGTTACCGACTAAAGGACCAGGGAAATAATTACATTGCAGAGTTGTTTTTTAATATTAATGAACTACTTCAATGATATTTAAAAATTGGCCATATAAATTCAATATTTTTTATTTTTTTAGGTGATGGCCCCTCACAGCAGCATCCACGTCGTGGGTACGAGACCAAACATACTCGGAATGAAAGGAATGAAACAACATCATCTGTTGAAGAGCACCCAGTAAATGAAGACATGGACATTCATGATTTGGTTAAGCACCGGAAAGAAAAAAAGAAGACTAAAAGAAATTCATGATGTCATGTAATAATTTTATAAGATAGTTAGATGTACATTATATAGTTGATAATATACACAAGGCTATTTCTATGGCTTCTATATATCCGTGAATGTAATTTTGTTATACAATTAATGATAATTTCAGCTTCTCTTAATGATGCAACTTCCAAAATCTTGTGACATGATATATGCAACTTTGAAAGTCTTGTGACATGTTTCATTGTGTCTCACATGAAAAAGAGCATTACCATTATTTTCATTGTGTCATGGACATGGTGTTTTATGTTTAAGAAGAGATCTTCGTGACTGCCAGTCCACTTTAGAGTCCCAAAATAAATTTTAGAACCTATCTCTGATCTAGAGGTGAAGATGGCAATAACATACAAGATGTTTTCATTCTATGCATCCAGTTAGCATAGTTTGTGGATATGTCAACCTTTGATAACAAATTTCTTAAACTTTATGTAATGAAGCAAGCATCCCTTTTTTACAATGTGAAATCTAGAACAAAGAGGTATATGAATGCATTTCTGCATAGGAGAGTAATAACCTTATTGGATTTGTGTAGGAAGAAAAATGTCCCACTGTCTGTTCCATGGAAAATATTGCACTGACATATTAAGATGATAGTAAGGAATAATTTGAAAGGGGAGTGGTCCATAGAAATTCCAGTTTTTTGTATTCCTATTTATAGGTGGGAAGGGGGAAATATGATCATTGGGAATTGAAATTGTATTTACCAAAGAACTAGTATTCAAGTAATAATCAGGGTTGCATTTTGGGAAAGCTTAATTACATGTGACCAAATCGATGAAAAGCACGAAACTATAAGTTGTAGTTCTTACTTAATTTTGTGTAGATTTTCTTGGTGTTGCTGGTATATTGTGGACATTAATATAATTTCTTTATTTATTAGTCTCAAGCATTAGGGACATTATTTTTCAGTGATTTGGTGTATTAGGAGCACTAATGCACCCATACCTAAAGAAGAGAATCGATGCACCTACACCATATAGGAGCATTGGTTCACCCATACCAAATAGGAGAAACAATATACCAATACAGAAGCGAAGCACTGATGTCTTTTTGGGCTATTAGCGCTCTAGTCCACATGGGTCATGGAGAACCATTTTTTTGAAACCAAAGTGGAGCACTAATGTATTTTTGGTTTTTTTACACTTGGGTGCACATTGGTATAGAATCATTGGTGCACCTAGACCAATGTGGATCATCAATGTGTCTTTACCAATGTTTAGAATTGATGTATTTTTGACATTTTGTTGCTCCAATGCACTTGTAGCCATGGATCACCAATGATTTAGATATTAAAGGGCACCAGTAAAACATAATAATTTAGGTGCATCAATAAAAAAAAAATCTGCCAAAACATTTGTTTGCATGCCTTTGCTAGAAACCTAGTGCAACATAACAGTTTAGGTGTATCGATAAAAAAAAATCTTCGAAAACCTCTGGTTTCCTACCTTTGCTAGAAACCCACACTAAAAATGGAGAAGGGAGAAGTGGTTCCACAAAAACATCCACTAATTGGTGTTTTCCTTGTAATTATTATAAATTTTATGTTATTCATGCAGACCATGATTCTAATGAAGTAATCAACATGTCCAATACAAAGGATCTTGAGTGAAGAGCAAATGATGTGGTAAGTCTTCCCATGAATTGTGTTATTTTCTCTACTTCCTGTATGTTCATGGATTTGTGTTATTTGTATGCATTTCTAGGAGCCCTATTTCATATTGTCAATGTTCATGTCATGTTGACATTATGAATTTCCTCATGTTAATCTAGCATCATTACATTTGTTCCTTGTGTATTATGTTAACTTTTTTTGTCTTGTTAGCATTATTTCATTTATCTTGTCAAGTAGATGTTGTTAGTTTGTTATGCCACCTATGTTTTATGAAAGTAGTTCTACACTTCCTTTCATTGAGAAGACAATGATCGCCTTTCTATCAGTGATGTTCAAACAATAAGTTTGGGTATGGTGAACCTATTCGACTATTTAATTTGAATCTGATTATCCCTATTGGTAGTACTAGTTATTATTTTATGATATTGTCATCATGTATATCTATCACCCTCCATGTTGAACATGACACTGATGATGAGCTAGTCATCAATGATGATGTGGCCTTAGCAGAGATGGAAAATACAATAGAGAAAATAAAAAACAAATGGCAATGATTGGACCTAAGAAAAGATGGAAAAAATCGTTGAGAAAACACATTCTAATGGTGTTGATGAGACTTGAATGGAGATGGAAAAGAATGCTTTGCATTATGAACACAACTTTCCATTTCTTATATGAAATTTTTTTCTAAGGACACACATCACCCCATAGGATGTACAAGAGGTGGGAAGAGACAAGAGGGTAGAGTAATTAGCCTCCTCCTACTCCTACTCTACATGAGAAAAATGCATGAGCTAAGTGTAATCATACAACCAATGGAGCTACCTAAGTTGTTTTTTAGATAAATAGTCCTTCCCTTATATTTGGCTATAAACAAAAATAGGAAGACATTCATCATCATGTACAACAAAGTTGGAATCTTCATGGATGCTTGGTTGAACACTTGAAAATCATCATGAGGACCATCAAAATCATACCCAAGATGGCATGCACCCTTTACAACATTCTTTATCAAAAGTTGCATAGGGATGGAATATTCATCTTGACGATAAAGTACATCATCAAAAATAGGAGCATTCTCTTCACTATCCTCAAGATCTGAAATTCTAGGCTTCTCTGTTACAACACTATCTTTGGAAGAGTATGGAAACAAGTTACAAAATGCATTCCCAGATCTGGAAATTAATTTATGAGTGCATGTAATGGCTTGCTAGTCCATATGTGATGGCTGAAAATTTCTGTAAGATATGTCTACATGTGTATCTTGTTGTCCCATATGATTTCCAGCATGAAAAACATTATTTCCAGCTTGTATTTTACATTAAACTTCATCATTTTCAAGAGATGAAAGTGGCTAGAAATTTTTTGTCTAAATACTTCATTAAAATTGAAATTTTATGAATTATGTGCATGTGAACATTACTGGAAATATATTATAGAAATTTCTAAATTTTCATAAAGATTATTTGAACTTGATTCTCTTATACTATGCTTCCCAATAAACTCAAAATCTACACTCCCTTTTCTAGATGCATCATAAATTGGGTCTCCTAAGAATTCCCAATAGCATCTATCCAAATCATAATACAAATTTTAAAAATGTATATCATGTTCTTGGCTGCCCATGTATTCATTAGATGTAAAAGAAAATAAATTTGAATATAAATTTTCTTCAAAACCCTCAATAGATGTGTCATTAATTTTAGAATTTTTAATAAAATCATAGCTTACCCAAACTTCTTTTTCATGAATTCATGAAGTGGATGAAAGAAATTCCTTCTCATGCTCTTAATCTTCATGGTTGGACTCGTGACAAGGATTTTCAATGACCTGTTTATCTTCAATGGAGATGTATTCTTCTTCATCTTCACTTTCATCTTCATGTCTTTGGCCTTCAATAGGACTTTCAGCTCAATCTTCAATATCTTCATTGAATCTTCATGTATGGGATTAAGAGGTGGCTCTTGATATTCTTCATAATCATTCTCTTTAAGCTCTTGGTATTCATTCTTGGAGGCTTGGGATGCTTCTTCATTTTCTTATAGAGTTGCAATAACATCTTCAAACTTTTGCAAGTGAGGACCCCAACATTTGAAGAAGATTTTGAGAAAATATGCAAAAGATGAAATCTCCATAGGACCACTACAATATTTTACTCAAGACTTTTGTTCTCCTTCCAAATAATGTACAAATAGATTCATTAATAGATATTACATTGATTTTTGAAGCATATTGCAAGAATGATACAACATGATGAATAACACAATGGGCATCACCATTAAACTTTGAAAGTTGTTCTAACAATTTTGGTCCAAAATAATGGTTTGGGTACCCTTGAGTTTTATCTACATATAGAGCATGATATACTCATGAAATTCCCAAGGAGCCATTATTGTTTACAACTCTTCAACATGAAATACCAAATCTGAAAATAATATCTACAAGATATACCTTCATACTTTCCAAATAGAGATGAGTGGATTCACCAAGGTGAATCTTTGATGTCTTCAATTGTTGTTTTCTTCACCTACAAACAACAAGTATTCAAATATGCAAAGAGAAAAAGACTTATTCCCTCAATGGAGTCGTCAAGATGAGAGTATATCTTCAAGAATGCACCCTCAACCAAAAGGTGTAGCTAATCTACTGATGTTTTCTAGGAAATAGACTTTATCCTCGACAATGGTGGAAAAATGTTTCCACACAATCTCATACCCAAAATGTAAAGTCCAACACCTAGCTAAATATTTGTGGAACTAGGATGTTGGCCATTGTCACCTCACCAACTCTCCTTTTCACTTTAGACAAAGGGTAGACCCAAGTCAAGGGGGCTTCCCTATGGTTGCTAGGCTCACTATTTTTTTCCTTCATATTCATAACTATATGAAGTTGTTGATTAGAGATTATTTTGTAACCAATATGAAGATGTATAATATTGATGTAAGTGATTATATTTGATAATTCATTGGTATTAGCATCAAGACTTAATGGTGTCCACCCTTTGGAGGTTTTGACATGTATAAATGTTATGCATTATTGATTCACATGTTCAATGGCCTATTGATTGATGGGTTGTTTACATAGAAGGTTAAGAGGTTGATAGATTGATGATCCTTACCTTTATTTAGTGTATATGAGTTTAAATGTATTAACCTTGTTCCTAAGGATTGTCATGTTTAAAAGTGAAGATACCTTTCATCCACGGTGTTGTAGATGTCTAGTAAGAGGAATTTGTCTTAGGGATACTATGAATGAGTTTGATGTTAAACCAATAATCTTTGGTGGTGTATTTGTATTGTTAACAAGACTTAGTTGTAACCACCCTTAAGTGTCATGTATTCATTGAATGAGTAGACCTGTTATTTATCCAGAGTGAAGTTATTATTCATGAATAGGATTGTATATGTCCATTAATTTGAATGCATGTCTATTGATATGAATGCATGGATGTGTTTAATTGTTGAACATAAAATTGTACTTGTTATGTTTTGGATAATACCATTTTTAACTAGTTGTCTTTATATTGAAGGTTATGCTATGTTGTTTACTTTGAATGATAATTTTGAGTGGGTTGTATGCAACTCTTCATAATGAGAAGGTATGAAATGATCATATAGAAACTGTGCAATAGTGTTATGTATGACATGGTATAATACATATTTTCTCTTGTTGCTAGCTACCATATGAAAGAGAGAAACATATTTTAGTTATGCCTTTGAAACTTATCATGTGAATGATTGTGAACTTTCATATAATAGACTAGTCTTAAGTCTATTATGGTAATATTAATATTAAAATGGTAATATTAATATTAATATCAAAATTGCAGCCCAAAATAATTTTTTATTTTTATTTTAAATAAATTTGGGGCGTCACTTGTGCAACGACAACTTCTATTGATGCGACGGTTTTTCTATATAAACAACGAAAAGTTGTGGTCGCCTATGCGACGACAAATTCTATTGATGCAATGGTGTCTCTATATAAACAAAAAAAAGTTGTCGTTGCATGTACGATGAAAACTTCTATTGATGCGACGTTTTTTCTATATAAACAACGAAAAGTTGTCGTCACCTCTGTGATGAAAAATTCTATTGATGCGACGGTTTTGCTATATAAACAATGAAAAGTTGTCATCGCATATGCGACGACCACTTCTATTGATGCGACGGTTTTTCTATAAAAGTTGTTGTCGAAATTTAGATGAAATGTTGGTTTCACATTGTTTGTCTGTACTGTCACTTTTGCGACGTTTGTTCAAGTTCGTCGCAAATGCCACGTCACATAAAATGAATTTTTAGAGACTCCAGATTCATCGCAATATCAATGACATAATGTCGCAATAGCGTCGAAACAGTGATCGCAAAATGACCCAATTATGCTAGTGAGAAGATTCGTCTGTAAATAAAGTAGGTGTACATAACTTTATACACCCTGTAAAAAATCCCCATTTTTATATTTTTGTAAATATTATGGATAACATCGCCCATTGTTGCCTCATTGATGGCAGTTCGGGCCCAAGTGTGATGTCAAAGATTATTATGGAAGAGCTAGGATTGTCTTGTATAAATGAAAACGCCAAGAGAATGCTCTCTTTTAATAATTTACAACAAACGAACATAGGTGAGATTAAAGATGTGACCTTAGTTTTGTGCACACACCCTGAAATAAGGACAACCCTTAGCATTTAGGTAATTGATATGCTAGTAAGAAATTACTCAATCATCTTGGGAATATATTGGCAATCTTTGACAGGTGGATACCTCTCGCCCGACAAAACACACTTATACGTTCCTCAGAATGGTAAAAACATTATAGTCCTTAGATGGGGAAGGATTTCACCTTACATAGAAAGTGTCCCACGACCTATTGTAAACTATATCGAAGAGGACCTAGGGGTGTATTCCATCTTTGTTGAGGAGGATAAAATTCCCTTAGAACATATTGATTTAGATGATGCTATGTGGCACATGAAATTTGATGGTTCATGCTCTAGTGAAGGTAACGAAGATGGAATAATCTTGTACTCTCCTCTAGGGAAAATTCATAACTTTTCTTACAGGTTGGAGTTTTCTTGCACAAATATTGTCACTGAATTCGAAGCTTTATTATTAGGCATTGAAAATGCCTATAATCTTGGTTGTGGTCAGCTTTTAGTTTTTGGAGATTCTGATCTTGTTGTGAACCTTGCACGTAAGATATAATCTCCTAGTAACAAGTTGATGAAACGATACACCCAAAATGTGTGGGCACTTATCTCGAACCTATTATATTTCAACATCACTCATCTTAAGAGGGAATTGAACTCAATGGATGATCGATTAGCTATTTTTGTAGCCTCTCCTAATCAACAACTTCTGCCACACAGATCTGATTGTACTTTTCAATCTCTATATCATCCACATATCCTTGACAATATAGAATCTTGGCAGGTCTTCCCTAGCGATGAGAGAATATGTGCTTTAATTCTAAATGAACCTTATAAGTGTTGGAAGATTGTTTGTTGTCATTGATGTCAACCCTAGTCATGGGTTTTGGACCGCAAGATTGATGAAGGTATTTAGACATGAAGGAAAATGCACATGCAGATACAACACCCATGGATGGACAGTGTACATCATGTTGTTTCCAGTGGTATGTGGCACTTCACGTGGATCATCATGGTTGAGGAGAAATGAATTTTTGAAGATGAAAAAATGAATTGAAGAAGGAAGTACATGTAGGCCCTGCAAATAATTAAAGAAAAGAATTACAAAATAAGAAAGTGTCAGGTCGGCCCTAATGTCAAAAGGAAGTGACATAAATGGTATAAATAAACATGATTATACATTCATTTGATACAAGTTGAATTTCAAACGAAATAAGAAGAAAAGAAGGCCGGATTTCAAGGGAGGCTGAAGTCTTTTGGTGATGTGTTCTAAGGTATGTTATTTTCAGGTCATCTTACCATTTTTTCTATAACTTTTTTTATAGAACGATTCAGATGGTGAAATCACTATGGTATTGATAAGACATATAAGGGTACCTCTGGTAAACATTTCAGCTCTTGATTTTCTATAATTATGAAGATAGTCTCTGTGGAAGATAGGGTATGTGACCAGTCCTGAAGCTAGTCAATAAACAGGTGTTCCGGGTAAAACATTCATAACTTCTTCATCAAGAATCCAAATGAAGTGGGACAAATTTCATTTGAAATAGTACGGACTTTAGTTTCTTTTGTGTGAGTTTAAGAATTGGATGTTAATTATGGAGCACGGGGCATTCTGTGCAAGTTCACTCTCCTGAATAGACCAGAATTGAATAAAGTCTACCATTCTTTCTATAACCTCTTTTTGGGGAGGATTCAAGGAGTGAAAATTGGAGGAGTTTCAGAGAATACATTGATTAATATTATCTACAAGATCAGAGTACTCCAAGAATTGAAGAATTGTAGAAATTGAAGAAGTCTCAGGAAACATTATCAGGTTATATGTGATGATTGGTTGATGGTGATGATTTAATGTAAAGTTTTATTATCTCTCAAATATTCTTGGGTGGAAGGAGGGGGAAAGGGTGGAGAGTTCAACTCTCTCTTGATATTGGAGGATTGTATCTTCCTCTTGGAGGTTTATCCCTCCCTTTACATTTGGAAGTTGTAGATACCTTTGGAAGTCATTACTTCCCTTGAACAATAACTATTGATTTTTTCTCATATATTGTGCATGGTGTATTGTGGTGTATTGGTGTAACTCTTATACTATTGTTCATTTCTCATTGGATATAGTTGAATGGTTTAAGTATAAGTTGAAAAAGGTTTTAAATTGTACTTGATACTAATTCACCCCCCTCTCAGTATCAACAATAAGCCCAAAGAAATTATATCCATAGAAGATAACAAGATTCCTAAAGTCTTTAATCTCCTAGAGAGTTCGTTTTCATCGAGTGATGTAGAAAATAAAGAGAAAAATAAATAAAGAGAAGTCAAAAAGGAAGCTGGGTGAAACCATATCCTTCAACATGGGGACACTCGAGTCTCCAAATAATGTTAAAATAGGTGCCCAATGATTTGATGAAGAGAAAATGAAGTTTTCCAAGCTACTTGGTGAATTTCAAGATGTTTTTGCTTAGTCTTATGAGGATCTTTGTGGTTTTGATCCTAGTCTTATACATCATACCATCCCCATCAAGGAAGGAATACAACCAGTTAGGAAAAAAAAAAGACCTATCAACCCTGCACTGGAAGAAACTATTCAAAAACAGTTGGAAAAACTCTTGAAGGCTGGAATCATTTTTCCGGTCAAATATTCTGAATGGGTTTCCAATTTGGTTCATGTTCGGAAAACAACCGGCTAGATC
Source organism: Picea engelmannii (assembly GCA_009831015.1). Taxonomy (NCBI): domain Eukaryota; kingdom Viridiplantae; phylum Streptophyta; class Pinopsida; order Pinales; family Pinaceae; genus Picea; species Picea engelmannii. The sequence continues at coordinate 171,115 of ML789941.1, forward strand.
AGATTATGCGTTGATTTTCATGCATTAAATCGAGCTAGTATAAAAGATCACTTTCCTCTCCCTAACATGGAAATGATTTTGTAGCAAGTCGCAGGGTCACAGATGATCTCCTTAATTGACAGTTTTCAGGTTACAATCAAATTAAGGTAAAAAGGTTAGATAAATATAAAAACACCTTTATTACTCATTGGGGTACATTTTCTTATGAACGTATGCCTTTTGGATTATCTAATGCAGATTCCACCTTTCAAAGAGCTATGCAAATAGATTTTGACGATTTGATCGGCAAGATCATTCAGATCTACCTTGACGACTTAACAATGTATTCTAAAATATGATCAGATCATTTTGGTCATCTGAAAAGAGTTCTCATGCAATGTAGGAAATTTGGCATCTCTCTAAATCCTTCTAAGTCCATTTTCAGCGTTACTGAGGGAAAGCTCCTCGGACACATTGTCTCTGATTCAGGAATAAGCATTGATCCTGAAATGATTACTGCCATCCTTAATCTTCCTCCTCCCACTTCCAATAAGGAGGTTCAATCTTTTATGGGGGTTATTAACATTGTCCATAGGTTTGTTCCATATTTTGTTTTGATGGTCAAACCAATTCATAATCTGCTTAAGAAAGATCGTTCTTTTTCTTGGATAGATGATGTCAAAATGCTTTTGTAGGAATCAATAAAGAAATCATCTCCACACCAGTCTTGGGGAAGCCAAATTTTGAGAAGGAATTCACGATATATACTAATGCCACTGAGGAAGCCGTTTCTGCTATCCTCATGCAAAATGATGACCAAGGTAATGAAAAACTAGTGGCTTACATGAGTCAGAGTTTGTCTGATGATGGATTTAAATATTATTCTATTGATAAACATGCTTTTTCTCTTGTTAAACTTGTTGAAAAGTTTCACCACTTCATCCTATGTAAGCATACATTGGTAAAATTCTCTTTACCTACTTTCAAGTTTCTTCTCTCACAGACTTATCTTTCAGGGAAGCTTGCACATTGGCTTGCCAAGATCGAGGAGCATGATTTGAATATCATGAATTCTACCACTATCAAGGGACGTGACTTATCCCTTCACTTATCTCAACATGATGAGAATAGTGAAGAAATTGATGAACATGATAGTTCCTTATCAACACTATTCTACATTGATAATCAGATTCTTCTCGTGTCTAAACATCCTTGGTATAATAATTTAGTTTACTACTTACAAAACCAAATATTCCCAGACAACTTAGACACTCATTAGAGAATAAGACTTTGTCATGAATCCGAAAGATACGTCATTATATTATACTTCTTGTTTCGAAGATCTACTGATAGTGTGTTGCTTCACTGTGTAAACGATGAAGACACACATAAATTATTGCAAGAAAATCATGGTTCTTCATATTATTTCATTCATGTAGGAGGTCATTTTTCTGCTAAAACCACTTCTTTCAAGATTATTAGAAAAGGATACTATTGGCCTTCAATATTTCGTGACACTTATGTTTTTTCGAGATCTTGTGATAAGTGCCAAAAAATTGCTAGGAAAGAATGCCTTTCAGCCATGCCATTACAACCTGTTCTCCCAGACTTTCCTTTTTCAAAGTGGGGATTGGATTTTATTGGTCCTATTAATCCTCCATCTTCAGCAGGACAAGTTTTTATTTTGACAGGCACAGACTATTTTACAAAATGGGATGAATTTGTTCTACTTAAACATTCAACATATGATGAGGTAATTTCTTTCCTTGAAAATAACATCTTTTCCAAATTTGGTATTCCATTGAAAATTATTACAAACAATGGTCCCACTTTCATTTCTGCTAAGATGACCCTATTTTTAGCTGAATTGGGAGTTAAAAATTTCACCTCATCAGCTTATTATCCCCAAGGAAATGGGAAGGCTGAGTCTATGAACAAAAATCTGGTGAGAATCGTGAAAAGGCTCATCGAAGACAAGCCTCGTCAATGGCACACTCTCCTCACTTATGCCCTTTAGGAAGATTGAACTACCACCAAGGTAATCACTGGTTGCACTCCTTTCCAGCTTGTGTATGGTCAATAAGCCATTGTGCCTACTGAACTGGACCTCTCTTCTTTAATACTGATGCTACAGATCGAATAATTAAATTCTTCTAATGTTTCACAAAGGATAAATGCACTCCTAGCTTTAGAGGAGCAAAGGATGTTTTCCTTGGATAATAAAAAAAAGAGACAATAGACTGTTAAGAAGTATTAAAACAAAAGTGTCAAAAATGTCAAATTCAAAGTCAATGATAAGGTACTGCTGTTGGATTCAACACACGCTGATAGGGGAAGACATTCGAAATTTCAAAAATTATGGTTGGTTCCTTTCAAGATCGCTTTTGTCCTGGGTACTAACTCTTATATTATAAAGGAATTACATGAATGATTGTTCTCCTACAACAATAATGGTTCTCACTTGAAACACTACATGGAACCAACTTGAAATTTTTTAATGCTGATTGGATTTTCTGTATATTAGTAGTCTAGTTATGCTTTCATTTTTTCCACTATTTTGTATTTCTTCTTTTACCGTATTTTAATTTATTCTATCCTTTTAATAGCTTTCATGTTGCTTTTACATTTCTGTCATCTTATTTTTTTCTGATTTGAATTTTGTAATCCCAGTTCTATCATGTTTGACCACTTTTCATCTTTTTAGTTTGATTTTGGTCAAGGATAAGTTGTTGGATCAGTTCTTCCACAGTGACGCTCCTGCAAGATATTGTTATTCAATAACAATCAAGCTTACACAGTTGTTACGAGTTAAGAGTTAAAAGAACAAGTCCATAAATTTTTCTCCTTGAAGTAAGAGTAGATTTTGGTTGAATGATTATGCATACAAAGATAAACCCCTCATACTTAACATTTTTCATGAGTTATTCCCAAATTCCCGGTCATTTTTCCATTAAATTTGCTCACTTCCCCCTTTGGCATAATCATTATGGTTATATCTTCTTGATTTGTTGTTCTTGGTCTATGAAACTATCTATTCTGAGTTCTTAATCTATTGGAAACAAATTTCCCTGTGGAGTCACAAGTTTTTTGATGATAAAATCACAATGAGGATTTCGCCTACAAAGTATTGCTAAAGCCTATTATTTATAAGCTAATGATATATATAATACTAGTAGGTGGGACCCCCTTGTAGATTGGAGGATCAGATAATGTTCTTATTTGATATTTATGTTGTTGTTTGACACTCCTTACATGTTTCTACATGATTGATGATGAAATATTGGTTATGTTTACGTCATAATGGCAGATGGATAATGGATTTTATGTGTTGGTTATGTTACTCTAAACTCTAAATTCCATGTATGAATGGCTTATATTCACTGTTATTACATTGCTATTGGCGCCATGATTTATTACCTGTTACACTTGCACAAGACATATGTTAGTTATAACAAGAGACATGAGCAATATGGAAAAAAATCCAAGAAGAAGGAACTAAACTATGCTATGCTATGCTATACTATATGCATTTGAAATTAAACAAATTGATGTTAGTCCTAACTATAAATGTTAGTGGCTATGCGATTTTATTGATTTATATGAGGTGCATGTGATATATGTTATAGTATGGTTTTTGGGCAATGGTTAGTATGGATTAGGTGGCACAATTGGCATGCAATGTATGCAAGTTTCGATGCATGGGTTAATGACATGGATTAATGGTTGGATGGCTATCATGTACTATGTAATTGAATGAGAGGGAGGATGGAAGTGACATGTAGTAAATGCATGTCACTCCATACTTCTCCCACTGGCTGTCACCCTAGCATGGTATTATTCATTTGGTTTTTGCTATGGTTAAGCTCCGAGATTCAGGAGTGGAAGGAACTGTTCCACCAAGATCACATTTTTAAGGCCATTTGGTTACAGGTATGTTTTTTCACCCATCCATGAATTCACTCTGTATATGAAATGAATGTTGGCTCGACAATGTATTGGTCTGTGTTTTATTGAGGATGGAAACTATGTAAATGAATGGTGTTTTCTATGGAATGACTGTGTGTGTTATTTGTCACAAATGGAAAAATTGATGGTTGAAGTCATGATTTCATTGGTTGTTCTGTGTGGTGGAAGTCATGATGGCTCTCTGTTTTCTTTATGGATTTTTGTTGGACGGTTTCATTATGTTTGGCCTTGTTGGTCATCTCATCACATTCATAGTAACCAAACCTAGTTGTATTTGGTGTTATGGGGTTGTTGTGTATGATTTGAACCACCTTTTGGTCACTCCATATCATTTCCCACCCGGTTGAAGGCTCATTTTATGTTATTGGTATCCTCACAGTTGGTTATGGGTGGCTATTATTCCAAGAATATTTCTTTAGGTTTGATTGATTGTACCCAGACTCTGCATTTCTATCAACATTATTCATTTTTTGGGGAAAACCACGAGTGTTATGCCCCTGCGTGTTCTCAATGTGGGTTGCTAACCAGTAAGAAACCTCCACTCCTCTGCTTGATAGTCTCTCCTACCTTGTGTCGAAATTTCACCCTATCATACAAGCTAAGGGTTCTAATGCATGTGGTTACACCATGCTTGTCTCAAGGGGTTCTCACCTATTGTCAATAAGGTCGACCTCCAGTCTCCCTATGTTTGGTTACACAGAACAAACCCTTGGTTATTTTTTTATCAGTTACAGAGCCCGATTTTGATAAATTGAAATAGTTACACCACGTCGGGTATCTTGTTGACTGTCATGAGTTGGTTGAGTAGCGTTGACAATGGATTTGATTATTTTCTCATCTCTTTTTGATCGGGTTGATTACCCAATTGTAATAATAAATGATAATTGGTATATAGTCGTTGAATTATTTTATTATGACAGTTGAATCAATAACTCATAATTGTTTTAATGGTTTGATTGGGAGTAATTGGATATGTATAGTCACATAGATACCTCTTTGCGTGATGCAACGTGGTAAATATTGAAGTAGCGGTTGATGTTGCTGTGTGTTTAATTTGCCTAATCAGGATTATTGCAACTTGAAAAGTTGATAATCGTGGCTTGGACGTCTACTGTGTATGATTTATGGATACAGTGCATCATATCATTCTATTGCACCATCAGAGATGAGCAAGAGGTTTTTAGTAGTATGGTTTCATTGCAATTTAATTGTTAAATTGGTTAAAGGAATGAAATCGGACATGTTTTAAAAGAACTTGTTCAAAACAGGAAAGACCTGTGCTATGTTTGATTTGAGAAATTAATTTATGGGAAGTGGTAATGTTTTGATGTTGAACAGAGTTGAAGTAGTATGACTATGTGTTCATTGGGTTTTGTTTTAAATATAAAAGGGAAGGAATTGAAAAGAAACAAAATTATTTTAAAAATCTGGGTGAAGTCATGATGATTCTGAGTATAATTATATTATGTGTTAATTGAAATTTTTTGAGGAAATTGAATGTGAGACATTGAACAAGTTTTAACACACAATATTTTTTAATTGGCCATAGTAATTGTTTAATTGTTGTTGGAATAGTTGTATTGAATACATAATTGTTTTTTTTATGGACTACTTAATTGATTTTTCGAAAAATATTCATTTTTTTTCCCTTCCATTATTTCAATTTTCGCTCATTGCAATTCCCCTTGCCTTCCCATATTCACTATCCACTCCTTGTTCCTAAAATTTAATTATAGTTAAGATAAGTTCTGTATTATGATAGTTAAGGGAGGGATGAATTACAGTGATATATTCTTTTGGTATATGATACAATTGATTGTTTGATGTCTATGAATAATAATTGTGATCTTTTCCCCCTCATTTTAAAATTTTTCACTCAATACAACCCCTCACATATCCCAGAACCCTTATTCACCCCCTGCTCATTAACGACTATTAAACAATTGTATGGATTGGATTATAAGAGTCTGATATGTTGCTGAGCCAAATTTTATTTCATATTTTTAAAAGATTTTTCATGTATGGTTGTTAAAGAAACTATTTGCTAATCAATTATGCATACAGGAATGAGATTTTTTAGTAGAGGTAGTCATGGCAGGGGTAACCAAGGAAGAGGTAATTGGAACAGGGGCCCTAGATGACCAAGATTCTCTATACACTTTGATGCAGATTCACAAGAGTTAGGCTAGCTATTTCAAGTTGGGTTTTTTAACTGGATTGGGAAAGTAGTGGTCCAAACTAGGACTAAAATGCCTCCCTTCCAAGCCCCATAAGCCCCTGGTATCCCCGTGCCTCGTCATGTCTCACTGCAACTTGAAATTCCTGAAAACGATGGGTGGCAAGAGATTTTCCACCTGGAAGTATCCCAACATCGTGGCTAGCCTAACCTATCTCTACATGCTCCCCCACCTATCAGTAAAATTGTCCAAGATGCCCTTTTCCACTCACCAGTTCAGTATTCCCATGCAAGAAAAATGTTTAAAACTAAGGCCCACCATGCACCTGACAAAGGAAAATACACTGCTTCCCCTTCCTCACCCTCAAATGAATCTAATAAATCTGTGTCCTCCAACATGCATTTGAGAGATGATTTCTATCATGTGATGAATGAGATTAGGCCTGAAGGCTCCACACAACCTAAGGAAAATTCAGAGAGATAAAAAAGTGACAGCAACAACAAGGGAAAGATTGCCTCCCAGAGTGGGAAATATGGATTTTAAGTTTTTATTTATTTATTGTTGAGAACAGTTGACTTCTAAAATTTTGGACAACACACTATTTTTTGGATATATGGGTAATATATTTTTGGAAATAATTTCAATTATCATTGATATAAATTGTCAAAATATAAAAATGATGATGGGAGTCACAAGGAGGGATGTTTTTTTTTCTTAACTAGTTGTATTATCATTGTTAGAGAACTAAAGGGAGTCACAAGAGGCCCCACCTACTAGTTATTATTTATTTAAAATCATTATTATGATTTCACTACTTTCCCCCCTTAACTAAAAATTTGGATGAGTTTTAGTTAATTTAACTAAGTGTTATAACCCTAAATTTCACCATACATGCATGCCTGGCATCAGGCCCTCTTACTTATCATTTTTTCCAAGCCATCACTGAGCAACTCTTCTTAAAAACCATATTTTTGAAGATGTGCGCGCCCTGCACCATTACTTACCATGTACAGATTCTTTATGCACCAATACATCTCATGTATGTATGCTGGTTGCACCATTATAGCCCACATATACTCACAAAAGTTGTAAAAATTAAAAAGTTGCAAGGAATTCGTTGAGATTATGGGCTGTTGGGTAGTTTCCCAACTATCCCACCGCCTATAGCCCGTCACCCAACCGAATAACCATCATTTTTTCATATAAAAGGAGGTGTTGGGGTCTCATTCCAAGGCTAAGCATAAGAACAGTGAAACTCTGCCCATTTCACTTTCCCCCCTTGCCCCAAGAATTTGCAGCCACATTGTGAGTTTTGAGTCAGAATTATGTATTCTTGCCTTTTTCCTCCATTGCAAGCCTAATAAATTCCCTAGAGAGAGATGAAGAGGAGAAATATACATGGAAGCGCAGTTGGAGATTGGTGAAGAGGAGACCAGACCAGGTTCGAGGAGTAATCACCAATCTCATTGTAAGTAACTTTGTGAGATTAATAAAAAGGAATACTTTTTCTGTCTCGAATATGATGTGTTCAATATTTATGTTTGATTTATATTTTATTATGACATCTAACCCACTAATTCATATATAAGATGCATGTTCATAGTTCTTTGTTTGTCTGTTTATGAATGCAGGTTGACCTTGGGAGGAGATTTGTAGTCGAGGAACAACCGAACGCAAAAGGATCGACACTAGATGCAGAGTTTAAGGTAGAGTTACCGAATCTTTTTACCTTGTGTTTTATGCATGCATGAGGGGTGTATTTGGGGTAGTTGTTAAAAAGTAGGAGACTTTATATGGTTATCTCTGACTACATGTTGAACCCTAGTGTAGTCCATAGGGTGGTTTCCACTATAGAAGAATTGGCGACCATACTGGAGAATCATCTAGGGCTTTTAGGGGATATCGTTTTGGGTGTTTAATTGGTTTTGATTGCCTTTTTAAGTTTTCTGTAAGTTTCTGAGTCTTTAGGGGATTCTGTTCTACCATACCAGTACTCCCTACCTTGTCATACTGACTGATAGTTTTGTTTTTGAGAATTTACAGAGGTGTACGCGGTCTGCAATGGGTCTGCATGCATACATACACACCCTACCTTTAGACATCCTGCCTACATACGTAGGTTGCTTAAGTGTCAGTTGCATACCCGTGTCAAGAAATTTTTTGTAAGAGAAGAGGCAGTCAACCTCTTCCATGATTGAATTCATACTTCTCATGGGTTTCTTGATCTAGTATTGGTCTCTGTTGTTACAGTCTATAGCCTGGGTTTGACATCAGTTTAGCTTATCTTTATCAAGATTTCTTGTGTTTTCTTAGTAAGGGTTTGAGAGTCTTTTCTGATCAGTTTTTTTAGTATTTTCAGTGACTCCTTGCGATCTGCAGTAGACCTGAAGTCAATTTTTGGTCTTGTCATGTCTTCACTTTTTCCCTTTTACTTTCTTTAGAAGAAAAGAAAAAGAAGTTATTTTAGGTTTCTTATTTTGAAGCATAAAAAAAAATGAAAAAAGATTTCATTTCTTTGTTTGGTTAAGTAGTTAGGTTAGTTGTCTTTGCTTATTAGGAGAAAGAGTGCTTTCTTAAGTTATTCACTGAATGCTTAGAACACTAAGTAGCTCATAGTCGAGCGAAATCTTGTTTTGGGTTTTTATTTTAAAAGATCTTAGAAAAAGTAGTTATGAAAAGTTGGTTAAAGAGTGTAAATTTGCAAATCTTTATTTGTCAAAAAGAAATAGTTTTCTTTCAGTTTCATTTAATTCTCTTCTCTCTCGTCTCTTAAAATACACCACTATTTCATTTCCATTCCCTTGAATTTAAGACAAACCACTTAAAATTAACACTTAATTAAAGTTTATTAGACTTTGTGTTTGTAGGGTCCATAAACTAGTCTAGGCTAGAGCCTTGATTTAGGTTGGAGAGGAAACTCTTCAGGGCTATAAAACAAACATATGAGTCTCAGATAGGGAGTGTGAAAAGTATAGTAAATGTGAAATTTATCTAGTACCCCCCTCTAACACAAGGGATAAACATGAGGTTGCATGCGGAAAGGTAGCAGAGATAACCGCTCCAAAGCCAGACCAAGCGTAGTGGGGAACACACATATAGAGGACTTGTATTGGGATTCCATTGATCAGATTTTCCACCTGAGCTTCATGGGTCTCAAATCCATTCAAGGTCCTCAATCATCTTCTAGAACACTTGATTTCAATACCATCAATAGGTTTTGGGCTTGATACCCTACTCATTGTGGTACACCCGACTGTCGATTGTACCCGCCTGGTGACTGTTTGCACACTGGCAACCTAGTTTCCTTTATTTTAGTGAATTACATAGGTGACTATGGGGGTATACCCTGGTACCTAGGACAGACATCGGGCCATGCTTTGCAGAGTATACCCGGAGGGTGCTTCCATATTCGAGTTTCACTTGCACCGATAAGATGCTCTAGTGTTGGTTGGTGTAACTGTTCTTCCAACTAGCTAGTGTTTTGATTGCTTTATCTCATAGGAACTCTTTCTAGTGTGTGTTGGTTTCAAATTTTAGTAAAATCCCTAGTGTGTCATTGATCTTCTCACAAAGTGGAATATCAAGAGCTCCACCAGTTGCAAAGGCTTCAGGGCCTATCGTCGGTTGAATTGGATCCACCCCCACCACCGCGAAGGTGAAGACTTGACTAGAAAGGGTCATTTGAGGAGACAAAGCCACAATAAAATGTACCCGATCCATCCCCGAGAGAAGAACTCTCCCATCTAGAGGAGCCTACTATTTCTGACCTTGGAGCGGAAGCTCTCAGACCATATTATCCTCCGATCACTGACTTGTTAGCACCCATAGTGGTACAAGTTGTCCCCCCAAGGGTAACTCATCATGAGCGTCAAATAGTCTTTCAAGAAACAATGGAAGAAAACATTGCTACTTCATCAGGGAGTCCTCACACTCCCTCTACGACCGCCACTACAGGGTGTGTTTCACCTCCTAACCCACCTTCGTCGGTTCAGACCACCATGGTCTTGACTGCCTTTACTTCGGGCAGTGGTCTAATTCTGTCTTTGGAAAAGATAACTGCTTTGTTCACCTAGAGTGCGACAGGCCCTCCGTTCTCATACGAGATGCCTAGCTTTGATACAAAATCTATCCTTTCCTACTCCACCTTACAAACCATGGGTCTAGCAGCAGGGAGCTCTAACGCTCCTCTGCAAGGGTCCATGGGGGGAACCTTATCCCTGTATAATGCTTTCCCTTACGGTGGGGGTCATATACCTATGTCGTCCCCCTCACTAGGTGACGCTCCCCAACAACCCATATGGTTGAACATGAAATATAGCTTGTTCGGAGTAGGCAGTCAAGGAATTTCTTCCAACACCACACCAATGGGTTATTTTTTGTTCTCTTTGTTCGACGCGTTTGGTAACAAAGAATTCTCATTAGTTGCCATCTCAGCTGAGGGAAACCCTAGTTTTGGATCAAAACATCCTGTGCACTGTACTATTCCTACATAGGGGGAAAAAAAATCTCAATGATGCAGGAGAATCCCTCACATCAAGCGAACCAGCGCGGAAGGCAAGAGACAGTTGGACAAGCGCCAGCACAACTTTTGAAAACACCTTGAAATTGTTGCGCGAACTTAAATGTAGTCACTTAAGAAGGGCGCACTTGTATATTATAAATGGACCTTGAGCCTTTAGCTCTCATCCTTAGTAGGTAGACGAAATTTAAAATAGTTAATGCAGGTAGATAGAAATTTAATTCTAGACTAGACAATTGTAGAGTGAAAGAGGGAAAGGGGATTAAGACACCCTCATTGTGCATTGTAACATTATGAAGAAACATTCTTGAAGAGAGAAAGAGCATGCAGAGAGCTGTGTAAGAACACCCATGTACAAATATTTGGATTAATAGAAGAGCTTTGATTCAAATTCATGGTTTTGTGTTTGTTCTCTGTGTATGGATGTTGATATGCTTATGAATGTTTGCTTCTTGTTATACACTTGATTTATGTGCTGTGTATATGATTTCATGTTTGGGTTTGAAGTCTGAAAGGAAGAAGGAATGAGTTTCAATTTTTTCTCTATTTGAACCAGAGAATTCCTGCAAGGAGTGCATTGACAGAGGGTTCAGATAGAGATAGCTTTTGTTCTCATTCACCCCAAAGGTGCAGCTGGGAACAAGAGTCGTGCAAGGAGTGCACAGGTTAGAAAGAAGTCTCAGGGTTGCGAACCTGAGTGAAGTATCGAAGACTGCTACTGCAAGTGTACGCAGAGTCGAGGGACTTCAACACTTAGTCGTGGTTGAAGGTTGGCCGCAAGGAGTGCTTACAAGAGTTTTCCTGAAGGAATTGAAGGTCGTGGGAAAAGCTCAGGAAGGATAGGCCTTCAAATTGGTTGAAGGACAACGCCGAGAAGTTGCGACTTGAAGGTTGGAAAGAAGCGTTGTAAGTTTACGAGCAGGAGGGCAAGTTCCATGAAGGAACACTTGGTTGTTCACAGGGATCACCAAGGAAGGGAGATGGACGGATAGTATTCTCTAAGGAGAATCCACGAATTTCCATGGGCCGTTAGATTTTGATAAGGTGTAGGTGAGATGCGGTGGAGTATTTCCAAAGTTTAAAACTCAGGAGGGGCAGAGTCATTGATCAGGGCCACGAGGACCGCTGGATCTACAAGTCTATCGTGTATCGAAACTCCAAATAATTGCAACAGGAATCGCAAAATCGCGATACGTGATATCCCGACAGCTAAAGAGAAGAGTGTGAGCCATAGTAGAGTCGGTTAGTGGAGGACAGGTGGAACGCTTCATCGGGGTTTCCCAGCGAGAAGTCTCGAACATTCGACATCAGGATTCGCGATTCCGCGAAGTCCAAAATCCCGATGAGGTCACTGGAGCGTTGAAAAGTCAAACCATGAGCGCATCGGGGGTTCAGCATCTCGGGGTTCAGGAGTCAGAGAGACAAGGCGTTCAATATCATGAGTGGCGAAATCGCGATATAATAGATCTCGATAGGAGAAGGGAGAAGTCAACGTTGACTTGTATCGACGATTGGGAATTCATAGAACTAACACCCGACCACTGACCTTTGGATTCGTGAAGTCGTTAGTTCCGATTCTCCGATTCGTAAAGAAGAGGGGGGGGGTCGCATGAAGATTTTTGTGGGTGCGGATTTCCCGATAGGGAGATAGAAGGACCGGGTAGTGTTCTTTGGGCCGAGGAAAGAGAATATCCTGTGCTGACGAGGGACTTTCGACCTGCGGGTTGAGGGTGTCAGCATCAGTTTGGTATTAGAGCACATAAAGGTTCTTTTCTTTCTGTAGCAAAGAAAGAGAATTCACCATGCCGTCGAGGAGAGAAAGAAAGTCACCCGATCCAGAGGATAGGGAAATGGCAAGAAGAAGGGGCAGGAAGATTACAGATCCAGTTATGGAGAGACAAATGCGTGATCTTCGAGCCAGACTCGAAGACATGGAGACAGTGCAAAGATGCACAGCTAGTGTAGGGGATCTCAGTGATTATGAAAGCGAAGTAGAGGTTGAACGCGAGGAAGAAGTTGTAGCCGAAGATGCATCAAAGGAGTGTTTGATCAAAGCTATTGCCAGGATGGGTGCAAGAGCCAGGATGGACATTCCAGTTTACGAGGGAAATCTGGATGCAAAGGAGCTTCTAGACTGGATTAGAGCTCTGGATACATACTTCTACTATGAAGATGTCGAAGAAGACAAGAAAGTCAAGCATGTTGTTACACGCTTGAAGGGACATGCAGCATTGTGGTGGGATGAACTACAAGCTGAGAGATGCTGCAAGGGAAAGAAGAAGATTAAGAGTTGGGACAGAATGATCGCAAAGATGAATGCGAAATTCATCCCCAGGGACTATCAAATTACTCTATTCAGGAGAATGCAGAACCTGAGACAGAAGCTGATGACAGTGAAAGAATACACTGAGGAATTCTATCGACTTTACATCAAGGTAGGTCATCGGGAGAGAGATGATGAGAAATTTGCCAGATATATGAATGGCCTGAGATATGATATTCAGGATGAGATGAGCATGGTAACCATGTGAACAGTGGAAGATGCTTATCAAATGGCTCTAAAAGTAGAAGAGAAGTTGAGCCGAAAACAGAGTCAAAGGGACCGAGGCAGAAGTTAGCCCAGAGGCAAAGCAGTTTCCCAGGACAAATATAAGAAGCCCAAGGATGACTGGAAGAAGCCTCAGACTCGTACAGAGAGAGGTGGAACCTCACAGAGAGGGCCATATGTTGAACAGAGAGGGAAGCATCATGAATAGAGAGGAGATTATGCTAACAATAACACTTTTCCTTGTACTAGAGGCAGAGTAAGAGGAACAGGTGGAGTAATTACATGATTCACATGTGGGAAAAATGGGCACAAGTCTTACAAGTGTCCAGAGAAAAAGAAGGATATTGGAGAAACTCACATCACTGAAGCACAGAGGCGGGATGTTGAGGTAGAAGACGCTGAAGGCAGAAGATCGCTCATGATGCGAAAAGTCCTTTTGAAACCCGAGAAGGAGGTGGAAAGTTTAGTCCAAAGGACCATACTTTTCAGGATTGCTTGCAAGACCAAGGACAGGGTATGCAAGGTCATTGTAGACAGTGGTAGCATGGACAATCTCATATCTACGGAGATGGTAGAGAAGCTGGAGCTGGAGACGACTGATCATCCAAGCCCATACAAAGTTTTGTGGCTACAGAAAGGACACCAGGTAACTGTCACTAAACAATGCTTGGTTGAATTCAAGATAGGAGGATATAATGATAAGATATTATGTGATGTCATTCCTATGGATGTTTTTCATCTATTGTTGGGTAGACCATGGCAATATGACAGGAATGTGATTCATGATGGGAGAATGAACACATACACCCTCGAGAAGAATGGGAGGACACACATGTTGCTTCTAATTAAGGATAAGGAGGTGAAGCCGGAGGTAAGCAACACAGTACTTCTCATGAGTGGGAAGGAACTTCTTACAGAGGTTAAGAAGAAAGAGGATCCACAATTCTTTGTGGTCAGGAAACTGAGGATTGTTCTGACTAGCACAAGAGTGGATGATTTACGAGATGAAATTCAAGAACTGCTAGAAGAGTTCGTTGATATTGTAGTGGACGAATTACCTTGTTCGTTGCCACCAATGAGAAGTGTGAGTCATCATATCGATCTCATACCAAGAGCCAGTTTGCCAAATAAAGCCATGTACAGATTGATGCCACAAGAGAATGAAGAGGTTAAGAAACAAGTCCAGGAGCTATTGGACAAAGGTTTGGTCAGGGAAAGCTTGAGTCCGTGTGTTGTTCCAACAGTACTCAGTCCGAAGAAAGATGGAGGCTGGAGGATGTGTACTGACTCAAGGGCGATCAACAAGATAACCATCAGGTATAGATTTCCATTGCCGAGGATGGATGATCTGATGGACTGCTTGAGTGGAGAAAAATACTTTTCAAAGATTGATTTGAAAAGAGGATATCACCAGATTCACATGAGAGAAGGAGACGAATGGAAGACAGCCTTCAAAACCAACGAAGGGTTGTATGAATGGCTTGTTATGCCGTTTGTCTTAACAAATGCGCCAAGTACCTTCATGAGGTTGATGAACAAAGTCCTGAAGGAGTTCATCGGGAAATTTTTCATTGTGTATTTGGATGACATACTGATCTATAGTAAAATGGTGGCAGAGCACTTGAAGCATTTGGCTACAGTGTTGCAGAGACTACAACATGAGAAGTTGTTGATAAATATGAAGAAATACTCATTCATGAAGACATAACTCATTTACTTGGGGTTTGTTATTTCAGAAAATGAGTTGAGGATGGATCCAGATAAGTTGGAAGTGATCAAGAATTGGCCATCACCGAGGAATGCATTTGAGGTGAGAATTTTTCACGGATTGGCTAGTTTCTACAGAAAATTCATCAGGAATTTCAGTGGAATTAGCGCAGCGATGATGGATACAGTGAAGAAGTGGCATAAGTATTTTCACTGGAATGAAGAGGCCGAGAAATGCTTCAATCTGTTGAAGAGGAAGATTATGGAACAACCAGTGTTGGTGTTGTCATATTTCCAAAGAACATTTCAGGTGAAATGCGATGCAAGCGAATTTGCAATCGGGGCGGTCTTAAGTCAAGAAGACAGGTCGATAGTGTATTTCAGTGAGAAGCTGAATGAAGCGAAATTGAAGTACTCCACTTATGACAATGAATTTTATTCTATCATACAGGCATTGAAGAAATGGAGGCATTACTTGATCCCAAAGGAGTTTGTATTGTACAGTGACAATCATGCACTGCAGTTTGTGACTCAACAGGAGAAGTTGAATCAGAAACATGTAAAATGGGTTGAGTATATGTAGAATTTCACTTTTGTGATAAATCATATTTCGGGTATTGCTAACAAAGTTGTTGATTCTTTGAGCAGGAAGTGTTTGTTGTTGCAGGAGTTCCGAGTCAAAACGTTGGGTTTTGATGATCTTAGGGACATGTACGCAGATGATCAAGATTTCAGAGAGGCGTATGAAGTAGCTGAGAATCCAGTTCTTAGAGATAGGAGCCAATGGATAGAGTACATGATCCAGGAAGGATTGTTGTTCAGAGGCAATCAACTGTGTATTTCGAAATGCTCCATGAGGGAGAATCTGTTGAAGGAGAAACACAGTGGAGGATTGGCAGGACATTTCGGTCATGACAAAACATTCGCAAAGCTGAATGAATCATATTTTTGGCTGGGAATGGGAGCAGATGTCAAGAGATTTTTGGACAGATGAAAAATTTGCCAGCATTCGAAGGGAAGGAAGCAATATGTGGGATTCTATCAACCATTGCCCATACCATAAAGGCTGTGGGATGCGATTGGCATGGATTTTGTATTGGGGTTTCCAAGGACACAAAGAGGTGTTGATTCAATCTTTGTGGTAGTGGATAGATTTTCCAATATGGCACACTTCATTCCATGTCAGAAAACCACTGATGCGACTCACATTGCTAACCTATTTTTCAAAGAGGTCATTCAACTTCATGGGTTGCCAAAGAGTATAGTTTCGGATCGAGATGCAAAATTCATAGGGCATTTTTGGAGAACCTTATGGAAGAAACTGGGAACTAACTTGTTGTTTAGTTCAGCGTATCATCCTAAGATGGATGGAAAGACAGAAGTGGTGAACAGAAGTCTGGGAGACTTGTTGAGAAGCTTGGTGACGGAACACCACAGCCAGTGGGACCACATATTACCACAGGTAGAGTTCTCTTATAATGAATCAGTAAATAGGAGCACAGGATAGAGTCCATTTCAGGTTTTTTATGGCATGCAGCCAAGAGGAATTTCTGAACTGATGGATTCAGGAAAGACTGCTACTAGGAGCACTAGTGCAGAAGAATTCACAGAGGTGATGAAGGAACTTCACAGCAAGGTGAAGGAGCGACTGCTGGATTCAAGTCAGGAGTATAAGCGCAAGGTTGATCAACACAGAAAACAACTTCAGTTCCAAGTTGGTGATCTAGTTCTGGCACATTTGAGAAAGGAAAGGTTCCCAAGAGGAACATATAATAAGTTGAAGATGAAGAAAATCGGGCCATGTAGGGTCTTGAGAAAATTTGGGGCGAACACTTATGAGATTGAATTACCCGATGGGATCGAAATATCTCCGATATTCAACATCCCAGATTTGTAACCATATAGAGCTGAGGAAGCAAAGACTGGAGATAAGAAGCCAGTGATCTAGTGGATGAAGCAGATGCTAGTTGTAGAGAAGCCACAGATGGAGTGCATACTGGACAAGAGAGTGAGCAAGAGGACCAGGCGAAAGAAATACTTCGATTATTTGGTTAAGTGGAGAAATCATCCAGTTGAAGATGCCAGTTGGGAGACTGAAGAGGAGATACAGAAGCATGGACGGACCATGCAGGAGCTCATGGAAAGGATCCCATGAAAGTTTTCAAGCGAGGGAGTATGATGTAGGAGCATCCCTCACATCAAGCGATCCAGCACGGAAGGCAAGAGACAGCTGGACAAGCACCAGCACAACTTTTGAAAACACCTTGAAATTGTTGCGTGAACTTAAATGTAGTCATTTAAGAAGGGCGCACTTGTATATTGTAAATGGACCTTGAGCCTTTATCTCTCGTCGTTAGTAGGTAGACAACATTTAAAATAGTTAATGCAGGTAGATAGAAATTTAATTCTAGACTAGATAGTTGTAGAGCGCAAGAGGGAAACGGGATATAGACACCCTCATTGTGCATTGTAACATTATGAAGCGGCACTGTTGAAGAGAGAAAGAGCATGCAGAGAGCTGTGTAAGACCACCCATTTACAGATATTTGGATTAATAGAAGAGCTTTGATTCAAATTCATGGTTTTGTGTCTGTTCTCTGTGTATGGATGTTGATATGCTCATGAATGTTTGATTCCTCTTATACATTTGCTTTATGTGTTGTGTATATGATTTCATGTTTGGGTTTGAAGTCTGAAAGGAAGAAGGAATGAGTTTTAATTGTTTCTCTATTTGAACCAGAGAATTCCTGCAAGGAGTGCAGTTGAAGTGTCTGCAAGGAGTGCGTTGATAGAGGATTCAGATAGAGATAGATATTGTTCTCATTCACCCCAAAGGTGTAGCTGGGCACAAGAGTCATGCAAGTAGTGTGCAGGCTGGAAATAAGTCTCAGGGTTGCGAACCTGAGTGAAGTATCGAAGACTGCTGCTGCAGGTGTGCGCAGAGTCGAGGGACTTCAACACTTAGTCATGGTTGAAGGCTGGCCACAAGGAGTGCGTACAAGAGTTTTCCTGAAGGACTTGAAGGTCATGGGAAAATCTCAGGAAGGATAGGCCTTCAAATTTGTTGAAGGACAGCGCCGAGAAGTTGCGACTTGAAGGTTGGAAAGAAGCGTCGTAAGTTTACGAGCAGGAGGACAAGTTCTGCAAAGAAACACTTGGTTGCTCACAGGGATCGCCAAGGAAGGGAGATGGACAGACAATATTCTCGAAGGAGAATCCACAAATTTCCGTGGGCCGTTAGATTTCAAGAAGGTGCAGGTGAGATACGGTGGAGTATTTCCAAAGTTCAAAACTCAAGAGGGGCAGAGCCATTGATCAGGGCCACGAGGACCGATGGATCTACACGTCTATCGTGTATCAGGGTTTCGTGGATTGAAACTCCAAAACATTGCAATGGGAATCGCGAAATCGCGATATGCGATATCCTGATAGCTAAATATAAGAGTGCGGGCCATAGCGGAGGTAGTTAGTTGAGGACAGGTGGCACGCTTCATTGGGGTTTCGCAGTGAGAAGTCCCAAACATTTAACATCAAGATTCCTGATCCTGCGAAGTCCAAAATCCTTATGAGGTGACGGGAGCATTGAAAAGTCAAAACACGAGCGCATCGAGGGTTTGGCGTCTCGAGGTTCGGGAGTCGGAGAGAAAAGGCGTTCAATATCGCAAGTGGCGAAATCACGATAGAAGAGATCCCGATAGGAGAAGGGAGAAGTCAGCATTGACTTGTATCGGCGATCGGGGATTCATAGAACTAACACCCGACCACTGACCTTTGGATTCACAAAGTCGCGAGTTCTGATCCTTTGATTCGTAAAGAAGAGGGGGGGGGTCATACGAAGATTTCTATGGGTGAGGATTTCCCAATAGGGAGATAGAAGGACCGGGTAGTGTTCTTCGGGCCGAGGAAAGAGAAGATCCTATGCTGACGAGGGAATTTCGACCTGCGGGTTGAGGGTGTCAGTATCACTCAAGGACCCTGGAATCCATGGTAGGGATCCATCCCCTCATCAGGGATTTCGACTAGGGGAAACCTCGTCCATGGCCAATGGAACCTCAGGCAAGGCTCACTACCTATGCCCATCATATCGGCAAGGGGAAACCCTTTCCAGAACCTTTGGAATACAACGTTGAGAGAAATCCCTTCCCATCCCTCAACATCCAATTACGGGAGCCAACCAATGATGTCTCAATAAGCGCAGTAACCATACACTGGCCACGAGCATGGTATTTACCAGAATCCTGGTCAGCAACCTAACTTTTCTTGGCAACCTGGTGCTAGCCAAATTCCAGGAACCTTTCCTCCTATACATACTCAAGAGCCTAAGCTACCTTTTATGGCAACATTTCATTTGCCAAACTTGTCAATATTGTCAAATGACCTAATCTGTCATGATCCATGTTGGCCTCGAATGTCAACCAAGTTGCCCTCGGACATTCCAAATTTCGAAGGTAAGCCTAATGAATATCCAAGCGATCATGTGACCACCTTTCACCTATTGTTCTCGTCAAAATTGTTGAGAGATGACTCCATCTAGTTGCATCTGTTTCAACACACTCTTATCGGGAGTGTCGCGAAATGGTACATCGAGCTCGACCACTCAAGATACTCTACTTTTGGCGAATTGGAAATGGTTTTTCTAAACCATTTTCAATTACCTATGATATACGATGCTGACATCGAATTGTTGGCCAACTTTGAGCATGACCATATCTCAGATCACATCCGAGAATGGAAGCGTTGAAATATTTTGATAAAAGTACCAGTTCTACTAGCATTCCTGCTGGAGTGGTTCCTTATGTCTTTTGTACCTCAATTATCCAAAGACGTAGCAACGCCAGGAGTGTTTTCTGAGGAAGAAGAAATAATGAGAGCTCAATAGCTATAACTTATATACTCTCAGTCTGGTTTACTTTATGAAGTTTTTACATATGCGCCACATTCCATTCTTGACAAGACTAGAAAAAATTCTAGACCACATGTCGATGGTATCGTTGGTTCAGCACAAGTAAATCCCCCTGATTAGCTGTCAAATCAATTGTAACAATTGTCGATACAACATACAACATACAACCAAACCACTAGTTCGACTGCTCCCTGTACTCAAATGTTGGATGTACACCATGTGCAATCGACAAACCCGAAGGCCAACCAACAGGCTAATGAAAAGAAGAAACAACGAAAGAAATGTAAGGGGAATAAGAACCCACCAATAATGTTGGCAGAGGAAACACAGAGAAAATAAAGTAGAAGTATCTGTGTAACCTTTGCATGGAAGACCACCTGACTCACCTGTGCCCTCGGCTTGCGGAGGCCCAGAAGTTATTAGCATAGTAGCAGCCTGTTGTGTTAACAAACCCATTTCCGCATGGGAAACATTTAACTCAAGCCTCTTCGAACACATATGGGGGAAGTCAAGGACCCCCTTCATCATCTGGTAATCCCTCGACCTTGAATTTTTATATGTCAAAAGATGATGCCCACATAGAAACTAAGACACATCATTATGGAATACCAAACACTTTTGATAAGGGTGAAGAAGCCGAAAACCCATTTGTTCCTCTCCAGATCGAGAATATGTTGGGAGAAACAGTGACACACATCCTGAAAGGGGCGTTCAAGAAATATTCCCACAATCCAAATGCGAGGGCCACCCAGAACTATTATGTGGTGGAGGATTTATCACAAACCCCTTGCACAATGTCTTCTTTGGAGGTCCTCTAGAGCTACCCTTTGCAGAGAAAGGCTCTATTAGCTTCCTTAGGACTTGCTGAGAATTGTAATATGGGAACGGTCGTGTTTGATATGACTGAATAGAAACATCATCTCCCATAACATGTCGTGTTTAAGATAGTAGTGGCTTATGCCATGAAATATTTTACCCAAAACATTTTCTGCACTGTGGTTGATGAGGGTGCCTCGACATGCCTGATGTCACTGGCATGTTGGAAGGCCATTGGCCAACCAGTTTTGTCTTCGTCACCTACTCTTCTTACCTCTTTCAATTGTCATTCGTTCAGACCACATGGAATCATTCCTTCTTTCGTTGTGCAGCTAAGAGGAAAGATCATGTGCATCGAAGTTGAAGTGGTCGATGCACCTCTCGACTACAATCTGTTGGTAGGAAGGAGTTGAACCTATGCTATGCATGCAGTGGTCATCACATATTTTCGGGTCTTTTTGTTTCCACATGAGGGCCAGATCGTGTCCATTGATCAGTTGTCTTTCTCCCATCCTGACCCTTCATCGGGGGCATCCATGGTCCCGATGATTGATAATCCATAGCCTGTTATTGTCAATATAGGGGTTGATTTGTGCCCACCTTTGATGGGTACCTTCGATTACCCTCCTATGTCTACGATGTCAAGTTCATATCGGTTGTCCCCGACCAACCTAAGGCTGAAATATTTCAAGTGTTTTCGTTCCTCACAACTTACTTTGACAATATGTGTACTCTTCCTTCCCCATCAACCAATATGGAAGGGACAGGGCATCATGTCATGGCCATGCATTTTTCCATGATAGAGGTTGCATACTCTATAGTCCAACAAGCTTCCATCGAGCCTGATCCAACTCCCACATATGAGTTAGACCTATTTTTCGAGCCTACCTGGGCTCAAGGTTCCCTCACCACTACCGATTCCTTCGACTTGGTCTTGCCCTCTTACAAGGAGATTATAGAGGCATTGACTAGTCGAGAAAAACCCTGGGATGATCTCCATCACAGATCTTATTTTCTCCCAGAGTTAGGAAGAATTGAGGTAGATGAATTCATGTTGACTATGGATGGAGATAGGTCTTGTCCTATCAATCCTTTGGCTACGCACGCAGTTTACACCAAAGGTAATATGGAAACCATATCTAAAATGAAACCTATTGACATCTCTAGAACCCCTGGCATCATGGATAATGTCTTCGTCGGAGCAGACTACTCCCCCAATGAGATTCGAATCTACACAGATTTATTTGAGGAATTTCGATCATTTTTGCTTGGTCTTATGAGAAAATGCCAGGCATTGATCAAAGAATAGTTGAACATGAAATAACGATGTATCCTGATGCTAAGATGGTCCGACAAAAGCTTCTTCTAGTAAATCCTAAGAAAGAAGCAACTATTAAGGCTAGAGTAGAGAAACTGCTCAAAGCCGGTTTCATCTACCCCGTTCAATTGATTCAATGGGTGTGAAATCTCGTTCCATTCAACAAAAAGCAGGGAACAATTCATGTATGTATGGACTTCTGTGATTTGAATAAGGCATGTCCAAAGGATAATTTCCCCACCCCATTCATTGGCCATATTGTCGATGAATGTGCAGGCTGTGAGGTTTTTCGGGATACAATCAGATACATATTAAGCCTAAAGACCAATATAAAACCACTTTTATCTATCCATGGGGTACGTTTTCTTATCAGAAGATGCCTTTTGGCCTGAAGAATGCTGGAGCCACGTTTTAGCGGGCCATGTCTTTTTCTTTCCACGATCTCAAACACATAGTCGAGCCCTATCTCGATGATTTAGCATCATGATATTGTAAGAGATTTGATCATCCCATGAACCTTCAACTTATCTTTGAGTGATGTTGCTACTATCAGATTCACTTGAATCCAAACAAGTGTATCTTTTGCGTGACATCAAATCATCTTCTAGGTTTCATAGTTTCAACAACAAGGATCATGGTCGATCCTATAAAGGTTGAGGTGATAGTTCAATTTCCTCCCCCATGCACAGTCCCTCAATTTCAAAGTTTATAGGGAAAAGCCAACTTTCTTCATCGTTTTATCACAAACTATGCTGAGAAAACTAAAGGGTTCATGCGTTTACTAAAAAAGGATGTTCCTTTCCATTGGGACAAAGATTCTCAGTGCTCTTTCAAAGTGTTGAAATGCTCCCTCATGTTTCCCCCTCTGCTATGGCCTCCCAATTATAATAAATATTTCTTATTGTACTTGGTCGCTGCAGAGTCAACTATCAGTATGGTCTTGGTTCAAGAGGACAATCTACTTGAAGAACATGTGATTTATTACCTGATCCAAGGCCTGGTTGGGACATAACTCAACTAATCCCACATTGAGAAGCTTTCATTGGCAGTAGTTCATGTTATCCAATGGTTTTGATTATATTATGCTTCATAAGACCACCGTCATTGTTGTTGTGAATCTGTTCCAATATGTGTTGACACGATGTGTAATCGACGGAAATATCAGTAGATGGATTTTTATCCTCCAATAATTTGACTTTGATTTTTTTTTTGAGAAATCTAAAATGTTATTGGTCTTTGCGGAACTTATCTCGGAACTTCTGGTCGAGTCAAGTGATGTTACACCCAAAGAATCACCGATTAAAGGAGATCTCTTTCTGATTTCATCTTCATACCCCTAGTATGGATATATACTAGTATATATCCATACTTTGAAGTGCCCTGCCTCTGCTTCTCGCAATGAGCATTGACGTATATGCCATCAGGAAAAAAACTATCTCATTCTCAATGAGATTTTGTATTGTCGAGGTGTAGATTGCATCCTCCGTCGGTGTCTCACTCATGAAGAAGCGAAACTTGTGCTTAACAACTACCACACTCGACCATGTGGTGTTCATTTGTTTGGGTTGGCAACAACCCAAACGATTCTACGAGCCGGTTACTTTTGCCTGACGTTAATGAAGGATTGAGTTGAATCGGTCAAGAAGTACCACATGTGTCAGATATTCTCTTGGAAGATGAGGGAACACCCTGCTCCTATGTTTCCCATCATTACATCTCGACCCTTCACCAAGTGGGGGATTTTTTATACTACATGCCACCCCCCTTCAGCCAGGGGTCACCGTTATATCATCGTAGAAGTATACTACTTCACAAAGTGGGTCGAAGCTATGCCAATGTTCAAGGATGATGACGAGACAACAACTCTCTTTTTGTTCAATCAAATAATAGCAAGGTTCAACATCCCGAAGGAGATTGTCACTGACCATGGCAGTCAATTCTATAGAAAAATGATGTCTGAGTTAACATAAAATCTTGGGTTCAGAAAAGAGCATTTATCACCCTACAATCCACAAGAGAATGGTCAGGTGGAAGCAATGAATAAGTCTCTCAAGACTATTCTGTAGCGAACGATCAATTCATCCAAGTCAAATTGGCATTTGATGTTGTACTCGACATTGTGGGCCTAACGAACATTTGTAAAGACTGAAAATGGTTTCTCACCTTTTGAACTCGTTTATGGGCTGGAAGCAGTCTTGCCAATAGAGTGCTAGATCTCATCTCTAAAGTTGGTATTACAGTTATTGCCAGACACTTCAGCACTTGAGGAACTCTTATTATATCTCAAGCAACTCAATGAGCAACGTCGTGATGCAGCCTTGGCTAACAAGGATCACAAGCAAAAATTCAAGTGTTAGTATGATCAGTTCGTTCATCCTCATATTTTGTCTGAATGTGACCTTGTCATGGTCTATGACCAAGATAAAGATCCCTTGGGGGCATGCAAGTTCAAACCCACGTGGTTCAGAACTTTCATCGTGAAGGAGGTATTAAAGAAGGGCGCTTATCATCTGGTTGACTTTGAAGGGAAATATTTAACGAAGCCTAGAAATGGGATCTACCTCAAGAAGTATTAATCGTAGGTGGGTCGCATTGGGTGACTTCTTGTACATATGTATAGTTTTTAGACAGTTTAGTTTTTGTCTTTTTGTTTTATGGACGTGTCATTTTTTATGTCATATTTTTCATTGTGGTAGATGTCAAGTGAATCAGAGGTGTTCATTAGGTTTGTGGATGACACCAGCCAACACACTTAGAGGCCTGCTTCCACATCTTGGGTGATCTTCACACCTCAAGGCCATTTTCTATCTTCTGGAGGTATCTGTTTAGGTGACACCCCAAACAATGTCGCCGAGTATAGTGCAGTAATAGAGTTTCTTTGTGACGCCTTGTCACACGGTTTCTCTCACCTCTGGGTCTACGTACATGCATACTTGGTTGTGTCCCAGTTAGATGGGGTTTACCACATTTATGATCCTACTCTACACCGACGATTCCTTAGGGTATGTCTCTTAGAACAATGATTTGATTACATTACGTATATCCATGTTCCTGGGAGATTGAATCAAATCACAGATACTCTAGCTAATCATGTATTAGATTTGCATATTGCACACACATACACATGTACATACATTATAAAAATGTGATCCATAAGACATAAAAATATGTAAATACGCATATATATATATATATATCAAAAGTCTCAAAGTACATAGGTGGGTGCAAGCGCCTCAAAAACTAATATGTCTAGTATACATCGCGGGTCGTATGCCCTAAAAAATATAAAAAAAGAGTGCCCTCGACACGTAAGTGGTACACCCTAAGCTAAGCATGGAGCTTGTTGGTCTTACCATAGTGAACGACGGTGTTTGCCAAATGCCAAAAAATATGGACCCACGTTCGTGGCACCCCAACTACATGAGGCTGCATAGATGGTGGGAGATCCTTGATCTCGACCATGGGCACTATACGAGTGAGTGCAGTGAGGTTCTGCTCCACCTGTCTCAACAGTCTCTCAGCCTCTCAGGCTAGAGGTCCCCCTGCTACTGTTGTTGTTGGTACGACAACCGTTGTTGGTGCTGCCTATGGTCGAGGACGTCACCTACTCCTCACAAAATTTGTTGGATGCACTGGTCCCACATATTTACATAATAGATACATAGTTGTCACCTACTCTGGTACACATAAAAATGGCATATATATAAAAAGAAACTAAAAATTAGATAACTTTAAAAGTAAAAAATGTACCTATCTCTCCTCGCTCAGCTCTAGGAAGTAAGGGCATGTCCACGTCCCTGGAAAAGTTTATCCTGGCATAGGTGTAGTCCTCTATCGTCGGAATCTATCATTCCCACCAGTCAAAAAAGGTGTCATCAAAGGCCTCTATGGTCCTTCTGCCCACCTGTTGTGGCAGCAATTCCACCCATATACACACTGTTGGGACAGAGGCCACATGCCCCCGCACTATCTCTCGTGAACTGAGACTAGGTACCCTCTCAAAAAAGAACGAGCATAGAATGGTCCCGAACTCGAAGTTTTTTTTGTTCCGCCCGTGACACTCGGTGAGTTGTCTCTTCATGCAGTCTAGCATGGTCATACTCCTGTCTAAGATTCATGCATTCAAGCACTGCACTGCACAATGAATGTGTGCCTGAGAGGCCTGATGTAAAGCCGTAGATCCAGTGATCCACCCAATGATTTAAACTATCACTTTCAGTGATAGGTTGGTGATCTTGTTGATTGGCACCTGAGAACCTACTTTCTCAGTGTTGGCCTCACAATGTATTTCAATCAAATAAAAAATGTTGTGAAGCCCGAGGGGAAAATCACACAAGTTGACTAGTTCAGCCCTCATCAAGAGGTCTGTCATAAAGTAAATGTCTTCAATCGTTGGAGTAAACAACTGCCCCTCAAGCATAAATGCCTCAATGTCAGGATGCCAATAATATACCAAGGCATTCACCAACCTGGGTTGTGCCCCCATGAATGGACACCGAAAGAACTTCCACAACCCGCATTGTCTCAATGCGACCATAGCTATAGGGTCTTCATTGACCAAGATATCTATATCCTCATGCTCCCTCTCTCTCCAGTGGACATACATCCTGTTACAAACAAGTTCATGGAGGAAGTTAGCTCTTTCATTTTTATTTTTCTACCCTTTTGAGGGTGTACGTGGGTTGTCTTGGACACATTCGCGTATGCATGTGGGAAGATTTTTTTATGCCCACGGGAATATCCGGGTTGTCCTTGGACTGCTCGTGTACTGTTAAGAACCAAATATCAATATAGCATAGAAAAACCTCAGAAAAAGTACTCAACGCCTTGAAAAAGAGATAATTTCAGATAATAAGCCTCTTCAAGAGGGAAACCTCCTTTTACCCACTTAAATGTTCAAGTACAAGATGATTCAAAATGAAAATGTCTCCTTGGTATATATAGGAGACTAGGAGGTATAATTACAACTAATGGCCTAAAGCTGACATAAATAAAATAACATTACTAATATAAT
>ML789941.1:209317-266959 GCA_009831015.1 Picea engelmannii
ATCCAATGAAACTAGTCCCACTCAATTTGGATACTCTAGGAAGAAGTTATGATTGTTTTACCTGGAACACCTTCTTGAGACTAGTCAATAGGACTAGTCATATACCCTATCTTACACAAGGTGTATCTACAAATTTAAGATGAACCAAAATTTGAATGTTTTACCACAGATATATTACTAATTTATGTAAATATCCTCTAGACTTCAGGGTCTGAAATGTTACAAAAAAGTTTTTATAGAGAAAATTCCTCAATGAATCAGTTCAGGATGATTCCAAAACCCTATCTTGTACAGGTTGTATATCCGAAAGTATAAGGCCTCAGGAGATGAATTTTGAACCCAACGTACCCTGATCCGTCTACTAAATATCCTCCAAGCCATTCCTTTGGAAACATTGTATAAAAAAAGTTATAACAAAAATTCCAAGGTTTCTCAGATGTAGCAGCGAAACCCCAAGACCTTGAGCTCCGATACCATATGTTAAGAACCAAATATCAATATAGCATAGAAAAACCTTAGAAAAAGTACTCAATGCCTTGAAAAAGATATAATTTCAGATAATAATCCTCTTCGAGGGGGCAACCTCCTTTTACCCCACTTAAATGTTCAAGTACAAGATGATTCAAAATGAAAATGTCTCCTTGGTATATATAGAAGACTAGGAGGTATAATTACAACTAATTGCCTAAATCCGACATAAATAAAATAACACTACTAATATAATATGCCCCAATTAAGAGGTAATGAGACAATATTAGGGCTTAACATGTACACATAGGGCTACCCTTTTTTAAAGGTGCATGCCCCCCCAAAAAACAAAAGAAATGAAAAATAGAAGTTTTGAAATGCAAGAGGGGTTTATTTGTACTTACTTGGTCCTATCAGAAATTTGTTTCGTCCTCTGAAGATCCCAGAATAACCTCTTTTAGTAAATGGTTTTTTTTGTCTTTTTGGTCGATTCTCAATTTGCAATGGTGATAATGAGCTGTCAGCTTCTATTTATAGAATTTTTTGGCCCTTTGTCATTTTTTGGACCCTTTTGTCATTTTTTTCTGGCTTGAAAATCATTTAACATGGTTCTTGAGTTTCTCTTTGGATGTTACGATACACTTCACTTTTGTTTTGGAAAACGTTTTGGGAGATGGGTCACTTTTAAAGGTCCTTTGGTAAAAAGTTGTTATTGCAACTTTGTGCATTTAAGTTAGGATTCCACCTCCACTTTTTGCATCTCGTTGTCTTTTCTGCTTTTCCATAGGGTCGATCCCATCGAATTGCAACACAGAACCATCATTTTTTCTTTAGAAGTGTCGTAATTTGGTGGTAGAGCCTATCTCTACATGGATGCCTTAGGTAGATCCTGGTTTCATTTTTGGTGTCCATGTTGTCATTAATGACTTTAGGCTCTAGAGTCCTTGTTAGTATTTTCCTGATTACAAGTTTGAGCCTCATACGTCTGATACTTTATCACTCCCAGAAAACAAGTCTTCTTTTAATCCCTTTTCAGACTCTTTAAACATGAAAAGATTGTTGAGCGATCTTGTTGTCCTTCACTCTCGCCAAACTAAAATTCGAAGGAAAGTCTATCCAGAGATATTTTACCCCATTTTCAGTCCGTATGGCCAATTTTATGAACAAAAGTACTCTCTAGGAACTTCGGTTTGCTAGAAGAGTATTCTTAGGTATAAGTTGAACCCTTTTTTCGGGCCTGAGTGACTAAATTTACGAAAAAGGAACCCCCACGGAGTCCATAGTTAAACTCTTTTCAAACTCCCTAAAATTAAAAAGATTTCTGAGTGACATCGTTCCATCACACTCATTAAATTGTTCCATAGGGATGTCCCCTATGGAGTCCATAGTTAATCTCTTTTCAGACTCCTTAAAATTGAAACGATCGTCGAGTGACCTTGTTCTTTCACACTCGTTAATTGGTTTAGAAAAACATCTACTGGCATGATTTTACCCATTTTTCCGGCCTGTAGATTAAGGAGGAAAAAGGTACACCTCGGGAGATTCATCACGTCAGGAGAGTTCTCCTCAACAAATTTCACTTTTCAAGCTAGGGAGACTAAATCTAGAAAAAGGCAGCGAGTCCATAGTTGATCTCTTTTCAGACTCCTTAAAATTGAAGAGATTGTCGAGTGATATTGTATTTTTCACACTTGTTAAAATGGCTTTTAATAGACATATTTTCGGTGCCCCAATGGAGTCTTCTTTTGCGCTTTTTCAGAATCTCTAAAAATGAAAAACCACCGAGATTACATTCTCTGGGATCATTAAAATTACATTCAAGGACGTTGTCATTGTGTCCTATTAATCACATTTTCATCCCTGCGTCTTTGGCCTAATGCCGACTCCATGTTTCTCTCAACTGAACCTTTGAAGCATGCCTTATACACAATCCTTGTAGCGCTTTGTGTCTTGACACCTTAACCCATGGAGGAATTTTCCTGATTGTCCTTTCCCTGCACATGTCTCCTTGCTATGAGCATTAGTGTGTTTCTTGCGCTTGGAACTAGTATGCTTTGTGACACTCATTCCTCCTTTGTAATGTAGCATTATTTTATTCTTTTTCAATCTTTCCAAAATTATTGAAAAAGATAAAAAAATCAAATATATCCCAAAAAGAGGATGAGAAAAGTATTTTATTTTTATGGCAACACAATGAGTTTCCATTGGACAAAGCACATCCTTCCATTTGTTAGTCAAGATTTGGGATTTAATATGACATTAGGAAGTTGTTATCGCTACATAGAGCTGTGTCGTCCTCTGTTTGGTTATTCTTCCAAACACATGGAGAGTTTGCGTTGCCTCCGGCATCGTGAATTTATGTCAATGTCATGCTGCTCGAGTCTAATAATTTGTCGTGCTATTGTCCAAGGGAATTTTTACCCAACTTGAGTTGGCCTTTCTGCAGTTTGTCTCTTTCCCTCATGCCCCTCCATCCCCAAAATTCCAATCAAGTCCTTGTTTGAAATCACTGAAGTTCTCTGCGTGATCATTGAGATCCTCTTGTTTGTTCCTCGACGAGTCGTCGAAGACCTCTGGGTAGTGAAGTAGTACAGTAATATTACACTCCTACCCGAGTTTTGAAGATATTGAAATTGTTGCTCAAGCTTTGTGTTGAAAAGTCAACAAGAAACACGTGTCTAATTTACTTTTCCCTTAAATAAATTGGACAATAAATACTAATCTGTTATCTCATAATTACTTGAAATAATTAACTGAAATGGAAAATCAGTTAACTATGGAAAATTCAAGTTCAAAGGTTGACTGATAAGACATGGAGGTGACTTGAAGTTGTAACATAGTTATAAGTGTAGTTATGAGAGTTGTGAAGTAGTTTAACTCAATTAAGTGAGTTAAGCCCAGTTGTACTAGTTGTAACTAAACTTGCACTAGTGAGAGTTAAATAAATAAATTATTAATTAATTCACAATTAGTGAACTCACATGCAACTGAAGATTCATCATAGTTAACTACATGCATGTCAGATCCAGTGGAGACCCATTTGAGATAACAGGTGAAAGGGATAGTTTGGCCATCAGTTGTGATTTGAGTGAAGTAAACTCATGCAATCACACATGCAGTGGATATGCTCATGAGCATGTGAAAACTAGGTAATTTAAAATCATTGTGAGAATTCTAATTGCAGGGATTGTGCAGAGGAGGCAGGCTGTCTGGAGACAAAATATTGGCACATGAATTTGTCAATTTTTGTATGACAGTGTGAGACGATTGTATTGTACTGAGAGCTCTTAGATTAGAGTTTTGCATGAGATTGTTTCATGATCCATGATATACATAATATATTATAGTGGGGTTTTTAGCTTTACGATTTCCCGGTAAAACTTTTGTGTTATGTGTTCTTGATATTTCGCTTTGTGATCGTGGTTTAAATTTCCGCAAGAATATTAGTAGAAGCGATTATGTATTTAACAGTGGCATATAATTGTTAGATCAGGAGAATTGCAGGAAATAGATTAATTGTATTGAAATTTCTACACTCTGAAGGCCTCATCTCCATCCATCAGGTGTCATTAGATTCTTGAAGATGGATACTATACATGTATATCTTTGATTTTGAGATGTATATCTATTGTGTATTGCTCACGGATACAATTTATATAGTTATATGACATGGATATATAGTTTATTTGATTGGAAGCCATGATTTATTTCATTCCGAGCATGGGTATGCCTGCCTCGATGAGACAATTATTATTTTTTGCAGATGGCACCTCCCAAATTCTGGTCTTGGGCTCACTAGCTTCATACATTGGTGAATATTTGTAATGTATTTTGGCCATCATATGCTCTTATGACCTCACACATTAGGGGGCATCTATTATAACCCTAAATTGCACCATACATGCATACTTGGCATCAGGCCCTCTTACTTACCATTTTTTCCAAGCCATCACTAAGCAACTCTTATTAAAAACCATATTTTTGAAGATGTACGTGCCCTCTACGATTACTTCCCATGTACACATTATTTTTGCACCATTACAAATCACATACCTATGGTATCTACACCATTATATCCCGCGTATACTCGCAAAATTTGTAAAAATTAAAAAGTTGCAAGGAATTCATTGAGATTACGAGCTATTGGGTAGTTTCCCAACTGTCCCACCGCCTATAGCCCATCACCCAACCAAATAACCATCCTTTTTTCATATAAAATGAGGTGTTGAGGTCTCATTCAAAGGCTAAGAATAAGAACAGTGAAACTCTACCCATTTCACTTTCCCCCCTTGCCCCAAGAATTTGCAGCCACATTGTGAGTTTTGAGCCAAAATTCCCTATTCTTTCATTTTTCCTCCATTGCAAGCCTAATCCATTCCCTAGAGAGAGATGAAGAGGAGAAAGATACGTGGAAGTGCAGTTGGATCTTGGTGAAGAGGATCCTGGACCAGGTTCGAGGAGCAGTCGTTGATCTCATTGTAAGCAAATTTGCTAGATTAATAAAAAGGAATACTTTTCTGTCCCGAATATGATGTGTTCAATATTTATGTTTCATTTATATTTTATTATGACATCTAACCCACTAATTCATATATAAGATGCATGTTTGTAGTTCTTTGTTTCTCTGTTTATGAATTCAGGTCAACCTTGGGAGGAGACTTGTAGTCGAGGAACAACCAAACGCAAAAGGATTGACACCGGATGTAGAGTTTAAGGTAGAGTTACCATATCTTTTTACCTTGTATTTTATGCATGAATGTGGGGTGTATTTGGGGTAGTTGTTAAAAAGTAGGAGACTTTAGACAGTTATCTCTGCCTACATGTTGAACCCTAGTGTAGTCCATAGGGGGGTTTTCCCACTATAGCACTAAGGAAGTAGTTCAACTATTTCAACCAATTCTAATTTTCTTAAAGGTAAACGGAAAGGGAGGAACAAGAGGAGAATAAAAGGAGAAGCATACTAAGGTTTGCTCTTTGTGGTTTTGTTGAGATAATTAAGTTTTCATTCATTCCTTAATTCATTAGAAGCCTAATTATTTTTTATGATAGAAGGGTCTTATTGTAGACAACAAGATTCAACGTTGAATTACATCATTCAAACATTTTTTTTCCAGAGGTGTTGTTCTATCTTTGATAGCCTATGTAGACTTGTATGTTTGTGAATTAGATTTCATGACTAACAAAGGATATTGTGCAAGTTCAAGTGGGAAACAATCCATGGAAAGATGATCCATCTTTTAAAGTTTAGTTTGTTTACTTTCTGTCAAAAGTCCTTTTGTATGTTTCATCGGGGATGTCTAAGTTTGACTTTGGTCCAAAACTTCCTTAGGGAATTTTGTAAAGAGGACAATTCTTTGATTAATTGGAATGAAATAAAGGATTTCTTTATGTCTCATATGTTCTGATTATTGACTTGGTGTCTTTAATTTTGTCTCTATATTTATTTCAACATCTGTTACTTTCAGAAAATCACATAAGTAATGCATTTTTCAACAAGCTTTTACTTATAAAAAAATAGCCTAAGCACTTGTAAACAATACTTGTGAATTAGGATAACATTTTTTATGGCTATACACATAGGGTGATATTCCCGTCTATATTGATTTAGCTAAGAAATATATGAAAATGCTTGAGTAAGATCATTTCATATCTTTTCCTCAACACATGGTCCACATTCCTTTCTCGGATCTATGGAGGATCCGAGCTTCAGAACTCTGGGCTTCGGCAATATCGAAATCAAATCACAACCAATCTCTCGGAGTGTCGCATTGACGAACTCACAAAGTAGAGTGGATCAATGGTCCACGACTACCCAACAATGGGGATGATTTTCCATGGTTTTTCAAAAAATGAGATTCGCTATTTTAAAAATGATTCGCCCAAATTCTATAGGATAAAATTATTTTACCTTAAAAACCGCCAAAATTTTATAAAAACTATATAAAATACCTAGAAATTTGAATATTTAAAAAAAAATATCACCAAACATTAATAGTTGACATATGAAGGATTAGTAATATTCGCCAAGGTTTCTACATTTTAAAATAAATTTCCATCCTTAAAATCATCCCTGCCCAACATCCAATGATTGACACCCACTATGGAACTTCAGGCTTTGAAGCTCTGGGACTTCAGAGGTTCAGAGCTTCGGGACTTCAAGAATTTGCAAGATTTCACCTTTGCACATCCCAAAACTCATGAACTGTGAATCTCTGCATACTTCCACGTCACCTCTGGTGACATCATTAGAAATTTATTCCTTCTATTCCTTCATGCACCATTTCTTCCAGAGTGTCAAGTGTATGGACTTCACGATATGGCACCATGCATCCACTAGGGCCCACAGTTTCCATGCTTGAAATAATAAATGTTGCAACACCACATCAAACTTTATGCTTTTTTCAAATTGTGGGGACATAGGTTGGGTGTTTTGGAGTAACCCGTTGATCGTTCCACAATTGTCCCCACACTAACACATACTCCTTATAGGAAACCGTGGTTTTAATTGCGGGACCACCCTGTAGAATTATCTGTCGTGAAACTTCAATCTCCCTAATGTCAGTCGACCATCGATCTTGATAGATCATGATCAAAGTTAATGTGGGCCTGATATAGCTAACTTCTTCTTCAAGTTTAAATATCTTGTGCTACCACCAGGAGCGTCATGTGGAAGGACGCACAAAGCCGACACATGGCCCAATCAGGTGGGTGACATATGCCATGTTCCAACTGAATTTCTATCTTATAAAGGTTCTTAACTCACTGACATGTGGCACACATTCCATGTGTCCAAATCATCCCTAGTGACATCATCATGACCGTGTCACTTCAAAACTTTGGGCTTCGGGATATTTCACCTTAGCCTGCCTCGTTTGTCTTGAACATTGAATTCCTGAACAAGCTAACTTGCCAACACATGTTCCTTGCCTGGATCGATGGATAGGAACTGGACGAAGTTCGCTCTGTCTTCTCTACATGTGAACGAGAGCTATGACCTCATCTTAACCTTTAGGCACTTATCTCACTTTTCCATATCAACAATCGTGATTTAATGGACCATGAAGATTAATGACCATGAGTGATTGCAGAAACTAAACTTGCTCTCGCTTTAATTTTCTTCCCGATCTCTGCAATGCGAAGATGCTCATCTGTAGTGGGATCGATGTCCACCGTTGATCTGTTGATCGAGCAATATCAATGATCTTGAGGGATTGTGGAGTCTCAACTTGCTCACACTTTAGTTTCCCTTGCGATTTCCGCAATGGCTTCCCACCGTCGATCTCCCTTCAATGTGATCTAATGGTCATGACTTAATCTTCACTTGATCTGATGGCTTGTATTGTTCTCGCTCAGATCTAACAGCCCAACACCACGAATGTTGTGATTTCTTTCTCTGTGGACATTTATTAAATTTTTTACACCTCCTGTGTTTCCGAACACAGTCTAAGTATTCTTTCAATGGCCTTATGAAACTATGTACCTCAACATTCTTTGGACCTTCTATGCCAAATTTCTCGTTCGTGGGCCATCCAAGTTTCGGGTAGAAACCATGGGCTCTGAACTTGAGTTTTGTCCATTTAGACAACAATTATTTTTTGAAATATTTTCTTCAGCTTCCACTAACATGGCCTATCCAAGGTCAGCGTTGAAACCATGGATCTGATACCATTTTGTAACATCCCTAACCACCAATAGGCTAGGAAATGTCACCTCTTGGATGTCATTCTTAGCTCTAATATCAATTTATGAATTTATATGCATGCATATCTAACTCAAATTAACATTTACATCATTCTGTTCATGCCACTTATTCATGCGAAAATAATGATTGAAACATACTGACAATATATGCATACATATGACATGTTCTATCCATACACAAATTAATGCAGAAATAATAGTAAGCATACACAAACAACATATATGATATATATAGGCATTACTCATCAAGTTATACAACATGTACAATTACCCAACACACAATCAACAACGATTTTATACTTATATTTCAATAGATGACCACCAATTATGTGTATAAATTCCATGAAACTCCCAACCTTATACCACGCTACTCATCACGCTCAGCAATGGGTCACCCCCGAGCTGGGACTAAACTCCACCAGCCAAGGGATTCCTAGGCTTGGAAAGGCAACATGAAAGCCACACAGGTCAATAGGAAGGATTATTCCCTAGGAGATAGCTCACACTAACAGCCTACAACCTCTCATTCCCCACATGTCTGTAACACCCTAGGAAGTGTGCCCCTTCTCTACTCAATAGTCCTTCGGCTGCCCCACTTCCCTTCCAGGGCTTCAACAATAGACCAGAAAATAATTCTCAAAGAACTATATCTATAGTTGGGATCCCTATGGGAAATCACTTCCCCAACAACCTCTCTCACCTGGAGAGAGTTTCTTGCAGGCCTGACAACCTGCCTCTTCAAACCATAGGCCTGAAAACCTGCTTCTTCAGTCTAAATTCCAAGACACTTCCAGTAAGGTAATGGAAAAAATGAGGTCAGTAAAGAACAGATGATGGAAACAAGCCACATTAAGTCAAGGAACTATGTGTGTTGCACAACCAACAATTAAGAAATCACATGGATCAGAAAGTTACAGGGTGGATCCCCTTCACAGGAAACACATGCGATAACTCAAGTAAGACTGCAGGATTCTAAGTGTGCATGATAGATACAAATGCAATGATGAGGGAGAAGTGGTTCAATGCATGAATCTTGGTGAATTGGGAAGGGTGACAGACTTCTAGAGAATCATATAGGTCATGAGGAAACTCGAGACTTGTCCCAGACGCAAGGATGGAGAGAAACTCTAGAATGGGAAGTGAACCCCCCAATGAGCTGGCTTTCCCATATTTAATTTCATTCTCCCAAGTCAACACCTATCTTCCTACAACTGCATGAGTTCCACTTAGCCCTCATTCCCTTTCCCAGGAAATTAATACAACACCAATCATGTCCACCTTAGCCTTTAGTAAATAATAATAAAATATCATTCCCTTAGAGGTAATCCCCCTAGCTTATTTCCAAGGCCTAGACACTTATCCCTCTCCCTTACCCTACCTAGTGGAGCTTAGTCCCCCATAAATATTTCTTCATGGTCGGTCTACACGCAATAGTGTAATTTTATTAATGATATGTGCATTTACATATACAAAAATCGGGATCATGGCCTTAAGCATCTAGGCTCTCCAACCTAATAAACATATAAGTCTTCAACTTATAAACACTTGGCTCACCAGCCTATAATCATAATTACAATTTAACAGGGGCTCAACCTTGGGGTGTTACACCTTCAAATTTGTTAATGGAATTGACATCCCAAATCTGAGGCACCTTCATTATTTTTGTTTCTAATTTAGGAAGATATTTAATAATATACACCAAATATTGATATACCAAATATCCCTCCACCATAGACCCCTCATGACGTGCTCTTTTTCTAACGAAATACTTCAATGAATTCAAGTGCCTCTCCACCATCCACATTGACCTTGTGTGTATGGGTCCACACATTTCAATCTTCTCAACTTGGTGTATGAGGTAGTGTTCTTTTGCATTGAAAAATGTCGAAGGTAGATACTTTTTCATTTTTCACATTAGCCAAGGGATTTCTCCTCCAATATTTTATATATTCTTTATGGATTTATTTATATGACAAGCACCTACACATGATATATAAAAAAAAATCATAGGTTTCAATAACAACATGCATACATTGAAAGTAAAATAGATGTCAACAAATTGCGAAACAATGATTTTTAATATAAATCATTAATATTTACCTCATGAATTTTCTATTGGAAATACTGAGAGGGGGGTGAATCAGTGTTACCCTTTTCCAACAATTAGAAATTACTTTGTTATTTTATGAATCTCCACAATAGATAAACAATGAACTTGTACTGAAATCAATTATATAAATACAATTAACATGAATTACAATGTTTATATAAATATTAGTGAACGAAACCAATCTTTTTTAGAACCAACTCTAGGAGACACAAATCCCCTTATTGAGGGCACCAACCCTAGGAAGCACCAAATCCCTTGTATTTTAGGGCACCAATTGCTATAACCCTAAATTGCACCATACATGCATACCTGGCATCAGGCCATCTTACTTGCTATTTTTGCCAAGCCATCACTGAGCAACTCTTCTTAAAAAACACATTTTTGAAGATGTACGCTCCCTGCCTCATTACTACCCATGTACACACACTTTTTGCACCACTACAACTCGCGTACATATGCTAGTTGCACCATTACAACCCGCGTATACTCACAAAAGTTGTAAAAATTAAAAAGTTGCAAGGAATTCATTGAGATTATGAGCTATTGGGCAGTTTCCCAACTGTCCCACCACCTATAGCCCGTCAGCCAACCGAATAACCATCCTTTTGTCATATAAAAGGAGGTGTTTGGGTCTCACTCCAAATATAAGCATAAGAACAGTGAAACTCTACCCATTTCACTTTCCCCCCTTGCCCAAAGAATTTGCAGCCACATTGTGAGTTTTGAGTTAGAATTCCCTATTCTTTCCTTTTTCCTCATTCATAAGCCTATGCCATTTCCCTAGAGAGAATTGTGAGAGGATAAAGATACGTGGAAGCAGTTGGAGCTTCGTGAAGAGGACCCCATACCAGGTTCAAGGAGCAGTCACCGATCTCATTTGTAAGTGACTTTGTGAGATTAATATAAAGAAGTACTTGTTATGTCCCGCCATATGATGTGTTCAATCTTTATGTTTGATTTACATTTTATTATGACATATAAACCACTAATTCATATATTATATGCATGCTCATAGTTTATTTTTTTTATTTTGGTGAATGAAGGTCGGCCTTGGGAGGATATTTGCAGTTAAGGAACAACCAAACACAAAAGGATCGACACCGGACGCAGAGTTTAAGGTAGAGTTACTGGATCCTTATACTTTGTATTTTATGCATGAATGTGGGGTATTGTCTGGGTAGTTGTTAAAAGTAGGAGACTTTATATGGTTATCTCTACCTTCACATTGAACCCTAGTGTAGTCGATAGGGGGGTTTATCCGTTGTAGAAGAATTGGCAATCGTACTGGGGAAGCCTCTAGGGTTTTTACGGGATATCGTTTTGGGTGTTTTAACTGGTTCAGATTACCTTTTTTGAGTTTTTTGTAATTTGTTGTCTCTTTAAGGGATTTTGGTCT
Source organism: Picea engelmannii (assembly GCA_009831015.1). NCBI lineage: Eukaryota > Viridiplantae > Streptophyta > Pinopsida > Pinales > Pinaceae > Picea > Picea engelmannii. The sequence goes on from ML789941.1 coordinate 220,993, forward strand.
TCCATAGAAGTACTCCCTACCTTGTCATCCTTGATTGTTAGTTTTATTTTTGAGAAGTTACAGAGGTGTACGCGGCCTGCAGTGGGCCTGTACGCGTACATGCATGCCCTACCTTTGGACAACCCACGTACATACGTAGGCTACTTAAGTGTCAGTAGCATGCCTATGTCAAGAAAGTATTTTTTCAAGAAGAGGCAGTCAACCTCTTCCCTGAATGAAGTCATACTTCTCAGGGGTTTTCTTGATATAGTCCTAGTCTTTGTTGTTACAGTATTTTATCCTGGGTTTGATGTTAGTTAGATTATTTTGTTATCAAGATTTCTTGTGTTTTCTTAGTAAAGGTTTGAGATGAGTTAGTGAGTCTTATTTGATCAGTCTGCTTATTATTGTTAGTGAGTCCCTGTGATCTGCAGTAGACTTGGAGTCATTTTTTGGTCTTGTCTTGTCTTTACTTTTTTCCTTTCACTTTCTTTAGAAGAAAAGAAAAAGAAGTTATTTCAAATTTATTATTTTGAAGCATAGAAAAAAAAAGATTTCATTTCCTTGTTTGGTAAGTAGTTAGGTTAGTTGTCTTTTCTTATCAAGAGAAAGAGTGCTTTCTTAAGTTCTTTACTGAATTCGTAGAACACTAGGTAGCTCGTAGTCGAGCGAAATATTGTTTCGAGTTTTTCTTTTCAAAGATATTAGAAAAAGTAGTTAAGAAAAGTTGGTTAAAGAGTTTAAATTTGCAAATCTTTATTTGTCAAAAAGAAGTAGTTTGCTTTCAATTTCATTTAATATCTTCTCTTTCATCTCTTAAAATACTCCACTAGCTTCATCTCCATTTCCTTGACTTTAAGACAAACCACTTAAAATTAATGCTTAATTAAAATTTATTAGACTTTGTGTTTGTAGGATCCATCAACTAGTCTAGGCTAGAGCCTTGATTTAGATTGGAGAGGAAACTCTTCAAGGCTATAAAACAAACATATGAGTCTATGCTAGGGAGTATAAAATTTCCAGTAAACATGGAAGTTATCCAGGACCCCCTTCTAACACAGGGGATAAACATGAGGTTGCGTGTGGAAAGGGAGCGGAGATAACCCCTCCAAAACCGGACCAAGCATAATGGGAAACACATATAGAGGACTTGTCTTGGGATTCTATTGATCTCATTTTCCATAGATATTCATGGGTCTCGAATCCATTAGAGGTCCTCAGTCATCTTCTGGAACAATTGCCTTCAATACCCTCGATAGTTTTCAGGATTGATACCCTGCTCATTGCGGTCCACCCGACTATCGACTATACTCGCCTGGTGATTGTTCGTGCATTGGAAACCTAGTTTCCTTTATTTTAGTGACTTACATAGGTGACTATAGGAGTATACCATGGTACATAGAAAATACATCCGACCATGCTTTTCAGAGTATACCCAGAGGGTGCTTCCATATTTGAGTTTCACTTGCACTGGTAAGTTTCTCTAGTGTTAGCTGGTGTAACTATTCTTCCAACTAGCTAGTTCTTTGATTGCTCTATATCATAGGAACTCTTTCTAGTGTGTGTTGGTCTTCAATGTTAGTAAAATCCCTAGTGTGTCATTGATCTTCTCACACAGTGGAGGATCAAGAGCTCTATCTATCGAGAAGGCTTCAAGGTCTGACACCGGTTGAATTGGAGCCACCCCCGCCACCACAAAGGAGAATACTTGACCATCAAGGGTCATTTGAGGTGACGGGGCTATAGGAAACTATACCCAAGCCATCCCCGAGAGAAGAACTCTCAAATCCGGTGGAGCCTACCATTTCTGACCTTGGAGTGAAATTTCTCGAGTCGTATAAGTCTCCAGTCATTGAATTGTCAGCGCCCGTTGATATAGGTGGATATCGGTGGCCACCCACCTTTCCCAGCTGGCTCAAAAAAACTTTCTAGAAATTTTGATAATTTACTATTTTTAGCAGTTTTTCGGGTCTTGAACTTCCGAAGCCGTTTTGAGGCCCTAAACGACATTTTTTGGGGGTATGTTGCAATCGCAAAATTTCATTGCAAATTTTGTAGTCCTCGGATAGATCTTTCCAATGGGCTATCATACGCCTAAAACGGAGATCGTATGCAAAAGTTATGACCCCGGGAAGTTGATGTACTGACTTACCCAAACGGGGCCCACATGACTTTTGGTGCTTCATCTCCTAGGGTTAGGTTTTGGGATGTTTAGGGTTTTTGAAACCCCTGTTTATTGTAAAAAGGCCTTGAGATCCTCATTGTAATCATCTTCTTGAGAATGAGCGCAACTATCACATCTCTTCTTAGAGATAAGCCGCCACCATTCCAGCAAGCTTGTTTTCCACTGCATTTTACAGTTTTAGCTTATTTCCTTATTGAATAGAAAACCAGTTTTACTGTATCTTTGTTATTCTGTGTTAAGCATTTGGTAATAATATGTAGTCATTTCATTCTGCTCATAAAATCTGAATTAGTGGTATTAGAGCGGTCTGCTCCTTGTCATGTTAATGCATGTCCCCAATGAGGTCAGAGTACAAAGATTTGGGTCTCGAGCTTGTTTCTCTTGAGGACAAAATCTCTCGCACACCCAAGAAACCTCTCATGGAAGGAGAAAAGAAAGATGATGGGACAAGAGATCCTTTCAAACTGTTGATTGAGGAATCCCTCATGCAATAGAGGAATGAGATGATGGATAATTTCACGCAAATCCTTCGGCGACTACCAACAGGCGACGCATCTTCTTCGAGCGGAGACACCGCCCCCTTCAAGGTACAAATAATTTCGATATTCCTATATTTGAAGGTCATATAAACATAGATGATGTAGACAAGTGGTTGAATCTACTAGAAGGGTATTTCTCTGTCCATAACTTTTCGAATAGAGAAAAGATTACTTTTGCGCTCCTCAAGGTTGTTCCCCATGTCAAAGATTGGTGGGAAACTTTCTGTGAGAAAAAGGAAACAGAGGAACCTTCATTATTTACAGTCACAGCCACTTGGGAATCCTTCAGAGATGTTATTAAGGAGTAATACTACCCTGTCAGAAGTTATGATGACTTGTATACCAAATGAACCACACTACGGCAAGAAAGAGACCAAGCAGTGACATATTTCACAAATATCTTCTATACCTTGCGCACAAAGTTGGGTATCAAAGATTCAGAGAGACATCTAGTGCTCAAGTATCGCGGTGCTCTGCATAGATACATCCAGACCAAAATGGAATTTCTGGACATCTCATCCTTGGGCGCGGCCTACCGATATGTCGTCAAAATCGAGTAGAAGCTCAAACAAAAGACTCGACAATTTGGGTCGGGGAACCCCTCACAACAAAAGCCAGAAAAGGGAGGCCCCAACCCATAGAACAAAGGACAGAGAAAAGATGCACAGTATCAGGACAACCAGTCCAAGCCACAAGCAAATAAGGACACCAGAAAGACAAAGAAAGATACCGTGAAGTGGTGTGACTTCCATAAGAGCCCTTGGCATAACACTATTGACTGTCACTCAAAGTAGACGCTGGTGGATGAAGTGAAAGCCTCTAAATCAGATGCAGGTTCTAACTCTGAGTCAGAACCAGAAAGGGGAAGATAGATCATTGACGTGGAACCTAGTGCCACCGTTGCTACCACCAAGCTCCAGCATGGTGAACCAGATGAGCCAGAAGAAGGAGAGTGCCTCTTCCATTCCCAGATGTGGGTAAAAGGCACCCCACTACACTTCATTGTTGATAGTGGTAGCTAGAAGAACCTCATCTCAGCAAAGGTCGTCAAGCAGTTGGCCCTGCCGACAACGCTGCACCCACAACCTTACACCATTGGATGGCTCCGCCAAGGAAGCGATCTCTGCATCAGCCAACAGTGTCGACTGTCATAAGGAATCAAGCCCTTCAAAGATGAGGTATCGTGTGATGTTGCTCCTCTCGAAATTTTTTATGTTCTTTTGGGCCAACCTTATTTATGGAAATGTCATGTTGTATATGAGTCTAGGACTCATAGTGTTATTATTACTTTGAACAGGAAATTGTACAGGATACCTGAGGCTGTCCCACCTAGTGTTATTTCCTTGATCTCTGCTAAGTAATGTAGGAAGGTCATCTCTCAGATGGGGAAGTTTGTCTTCTTTGTGATCCGCTCTCAGAATGAGAGAAAAATCATAGCCACATCCAGGGTCTCTACGGCCGATCTCTCCACACAGAAGAAGCAAGTAGATAAGGTCGTGGAAGAATACTCAGATATCTTCTCCTTACCTACCGGGGTACCTCTGCACTGCCAGGTCAAGCACCCCATCGATCTGACCCCTGATGCACTACTGCCCAATGGGCCAGTCTATCATTTCTCTCTGTTAGAGAATGAGGAGATCAAGCGACAAATCCAAGAATTGCTCCACAAGGGGCACATCCATCCTAGCTCATCACCTTGCGAGAGCCTAATCGTGCTGGTATAGAAGAAATATGGAACCTGGTGACTTTGCATTGATTATCGGGCTCTGAATAAAATCATAGTCAAAAACTGGTACCCGATTCCCCGAATCGACGACCTCCTTGATCAAATCATCGGGGTCAAATACTTCAGTAAGATTGATCTGAAGTCTGGCTACCACCAGGTCCCGATAGAACAGACAGATGTATGGAAGACCGCCTTCAAGTCAAAGGAAGGCCTTTTTGAATGGTTGGTCATGCCCTTTGGTCTGACAAACGCTCCAACTAATTTCATGAGGATGATGGATGATATCCTATGACCATTCACCAATACTTTTGTAGTGGTGTGTCTTGATGACATTCTCATTTATAGCAAGACTTGGGTTGAACACTTGCAGCATATTCAACATGTTCTTCACACTCTGCGACATCACAAGCTATATGCGAACTTGGAAAAATGCTCCTTCGGCATGGACAGGGTCCATTACCAAGGCTACATCATTGATAAACATGGCATACATGTGGATCTAGCCAAGATCCAAGTCATCCATGACTGGCCATCCCCAACCACACTCACGGAGCTTCGGATCTTCTTGGGCCTTGCCAATTTCTACCACAGGTTTGTGTTGGGATTCTCCCATATTGCATGGGCCCTCAGCCAAATAAAAAGGGGTGGTGGTAAGGAAAAATTTGCATGGGGCCAGCCCCAACAACAAGCGTTCAATGATTTGAATCAGCGCTTGTGCTTATCCCCAATACTTTCACTACCAGACCTACAACAGCCCTTTGAGATTGAGACTGATGCTTCAAACTATGCTATGGGTGTCGTTCTCACGTAGCACAACCACCCCATGGCCTATCATAGTGCGAAACTATTAGATGTTGTTTATAAGTACCCTACTTACGACAAAGAAATGTACTCCATTGTGCAAGCCTTCCGCCAATGGAGACATTACATTCTTGGGAGGGAGACAGTCATCCACATTGATCATAAGCCACTGCAGTTCATGCAGACACAAGGAAAATTGCAGAATGACCGTTGATGACATGCATATTATACGACAGAGAGGACACCTCACATTTCTTTCTTCAATGGGTGCCTCTAATACATCGAGTCGCCAAAGGCTGTTCCTTTGACTAGGGAAAAATGTTATCTGATAGCTTGACTAGTCGGATTACAGAGTATCATGCACAGAAAGAGAGCAGAAATATTTCTTCATTTTTTATGTCTACATACATTATGGATGCCGTATGAATTCTAACACCATTTCCATTAATGATCTGGAGTTGGACTCCAGCAGAGGCCAAACCCATTCACATCTATCATTTGAAATTATGGGGGAAAAAAGCGGTAGATTTCATATATGAAATATTCAACTGGGTGATGGTACCTCTGCATGTCACTATTTTCGGCCACCCGCCACCGAGGATCTCGGACAATATAGTGATGAATTTGAGCAGCATAGCTGACTGGTATGTAGAAGTCAAATTCTCATATCTCAGAGTTTTTGGGGCTTCTTTTCCCCCACATGCATTGCCATTATTCATTCCCGACAAGTTGTCTTGTCGTGAGGTTGCTAGACAAATAGTAATCGGTGGCATAAGCAAGGAGCTTAAGGGATACTCGAAGAAGGTATGGCCACCTTTTCCTGTTCATTTAAATTCATATTCTTTATTAGATTTTGGGCATGCTAAAGCTGAGGCAGCAGCCCTGGAAGACCTAAAATTGGTCCTTATTGAATTCAAGAAGCACAATCCGCAAAGGGTCATGAGTAATCATTTGGCTAGTTGCGGACTCAAGAGATTTGAGCATGAAAATTATCCCTCGGATGACATTTTCCGAGGCACAAGATCATATGCCGAGATTTTAGCTCAGATCCAAACATTGGCACCTGAAGAGAGGGATGATGTTCTGAAATTACAAGAACATAGACGCAGTTGTCTTCTCGCATTATTACGAGGTGAGAGTCCGAGTACAGCAAAGGTGAAACAAAAAGATACTAAAGGCTCCAAGGATGCGACTCCCGGTCAAGAAAAACACTAGGACGGGGGAGAGAAAACTAAGAGTCTGAAAGCAGAGATAAAGACTCCCGACCCGCCAAAGGAGCAGACTCCAGTTACTACTCTGGGACAATCAGCGAAGCAAATCGAAGATCCTATCACATCAGTTACTCCCTTACAGTCAACTCAGGGAAATATTGACGCAGGGTGGATCTTAAATGAATAATTGATGCCTATAAGGGTGGAAGAGCTCCCTCCGAATGAGTTCTTCTTCGATAAGAAGAGAAAGGTAGTGGTAAAGAGAGAATTCTATCAGGAAGGGGAATTGATAGTCAATAAATACAAAGTTATGACTGATGGGAAGGACAAGAAGAGCGAACAGTTCACAACGGAAATAGTTGGGACATTAGGGGCATATGCCACAGTGAACCAATTTTCAGTCGGGATTTTGAAAAACCAGCTGAAACGAAAAAATCGCCTCATCAAGACCCTAGAAGCTAGACTAGCCATAGCAGCAGAGGCTGCCAAAGACTAAGTGAGTGTAGGAATAGAGAAAGCAAGGTTGGCCGATAAAAGTGAGATAGAGCTGCTCAAGACTAAGCTCGAAGAAGCACAGCTGGTGGTTCAGAATGGCCAGATGCAAGCGGGCCAGCAAAAATATTTTATCAAACAACTACAGGCTAGAGCGGAAATCACTGAAAGTAAAGTGATAAATATCGGGATGTTCCAGTCCCAGGTGATGGAGATTCGGAGCAGAGTCTCTGCGACCCAACGAAATTTACTCGCCAAGGTAGAGGTGATTCGGGACAACTGTTTGTTGGTTAATCAAGTTTTGGAGAATTTATCTGCTAGAGAAAGAGAAGCTGGAGTAGCACGGGTCACCTTTCAAGAGGTTGTGATAGCCACAAACAACAGGGATTCGGGAAGTACTCCCAGGTTTACCATTTCGGAGCAGACTAGAGGAAACATTCTATTAAAAGAATGGGAACACAACATCTCGGAAGGTAAGATGCAAGCCAAGAAGGTAATGAAATCCTTAGAAGAGGATTTTGGCTCTATAGATGGTAATATTCTAGGCATTGATAGCGGAGGTAATGCCGAGGCATTGATTCAGATGAATATGGAAAAAATCTCACTTGATTTAAATGAAAAAGAGGAAAGAGATTCAGCCGAAATCTCCCAAGTGACTATGGCGGACATAGTCCAAATAAACAAATGTATGATTAAACCAAGCACGCAATTATGTGCTATTGACATCATAGACAAATAGATGGAAGATAGGATGTCACAATTAGCTCGAGATTGTTACTCTTTTGAAGCCAATTGTCAAGCAGAACCGTCAAGGATGATATCTCGACTGGTTGAAAGATGTGTCACCTGTACTAAGCACACATGAGGACAAGCTTCTGGCACCAAGTAAAGACAGAGAAGAAGAAATGGAGCGATTTCTCTCCTCCCTATCATAACTGAAAATTTTGCAACGATTAAGATTCCATCTTATTGTAAAACTGTATAAATACACCATAGAAAGAAAGAAAAGGGGCTGGACCTTTTTGTGTCGATTGTAATAGAGGTTTTACATTTTGAGAGTTAATATAAAGCAAATCTGAAGATTCTCAATTCCGTCACGACTGTGTTATGAGTTTGTTTTCTTGTATCTCATATTTCGTTTCATTTCATATTCATAACTGATGAATGCTTCTCTATAATTTAGTTCAACCTCTACTATAGTGAATGAATTTTTGGTTTTCTATATTGTTTACTGTTTTTCCTCTGTACCAACTATCAGCAAGTATAAGACCAGTCAATACTTTCAGAATTCTATATATATTTTATGCTTCATTGAGTTACTTCTTTACATTTTTCTTCTTCTATTTATACGTGAGATTCTCCCTTGATAGGAGCCTTACTCGATAGACAGCTAAATGTTTTCTCCCACCTCATACATTTTATTAAAATATAACCCAGTTACGGGAAAGAGCCTTTGATTTGCATTCCTTTTATTCCTGAAACCGTAAACTCTCTTTCATACGACCGAATTGAGAGTGTTCCCCTGAGTTTTCCTTATTTTATTGTTCCTCCATGACTGTCCCTGTACCAACACAGCCCAATATCGAACTCGGATTATCAAATCAAACACACATTGCCTTAAACCTTTTTGGTACTATTCTTAAAACAACCACTACATGGGTTGAACTCGAACGTTCATGGGCAGCGATTGAGAAGGATATGAACATCCAGGAATAGTTGGAAGCTACACAATGGCAACATAGAAATCATCCCTAGTTTCCCTTGCTGAAGGTTGACGTTTCTCTCTTCTCTACTCTTTACCCACTTTTGGATGCCTAGACACTGTACTTCTGAGCCTTAAGTACAGACTCTGGAACAACAACCGCCATCAAAAGTGGTCCACATACTTGCAACAATTCCATCTCAACATCAAGTATAAAACATGAAGCACCAACCATGTCACTGATTACCTCAGCAGACCACTAGTCGCGACACTCACCACAGTGCTAGACTCCTGCGGCCATGAGACCTCTGGATGGCCCCAACTCTATGAGACAGACATGGACTTCGCCACCACCTACCAAATGTTGGGTGCAAAGGTAGCTATCGATAATTTCCATCTTCAGGATGGGTTCTTGTGTTGTATGGGCCATATATGTGTTCCCTCAAGTGAGTGAGAGAAGCTGATCTGGGAGGCCCACTACAGCCGGGTGGAAGGACACTTTGGTGTCGAAAAGACAATGGCAATGCTACAAAAACATTTCTACTAGCCGAAACTTCGACAAGAGGTCAGCAAGTATATCAGTTCTTGCACTGCTTGTGCTATTGCCAAACCAACCACTAAGAAATAGGGCTTGTACACCCCTCTTCATACTCCTAACAGACCATGGGAATCCATCTCAATGGACTACATTTTGGGCCTCCTGTTCACCAAGCGGGGAAATGACTGTGTTTTTGTGGTTGTCGATCACTTTTCTAAGATGGCGATTCTGGTTGCTTGCAAGAAGCACATCACAGTAGAAGCCACTGCCAAGCTCTTCTTTGAATGAGTCTGGGCACATTTTGGAATCCCAAAAACCATTGTGTCAGATTGGGACAGTCAATTTCTCAGCACGTTTTGGTCGAGCCTCTAGTCACTACTAGACACCAAGCTCACCAAATCCGTGGTCTTCCACCCCCAGATAGATGGCCAAACCAAGGTCGTAAATCAAATGATCGTGCATATATTGCACATGTATAATTCCAAGAACCCTCGCACATGGGATGAGAGTCTTCCCTATGTCCATCATAGCTACAACCGAGCCCTGCATAGCTCAACCAGCCACAACCCCTTTCAGGTGGGGTTTGGATTCCAACCATTAGGTCCCATAGATGTTGCACTTCCCCTTGTGGTCACCTCGACCGACTCCTCTCCTACTCCAAATAAGGCTAACAAATCCACCCGATTCATTGAGAAGATCCAACACATCTACCAATAGGTTCAGGATATCCTACAGAAGTATAATGACAAGTACAAGCAGTGCCATGATCAACATCGGGTTCCACATTAGTTTCAGGTGGGCGACAAAGTTTGGTTGCACTTGCAGAAAGAACACCTTATAGGACCCCATCGAAAGATTTCCCCACTCCGATATGGTTCGTACACCATCACCAAGGCTGTGGGGGATAATGATTTTTCACTCAACATTCCTCCTTTCCTTGGCCTGCACCCAGTGTTCAATGTGGACCTCCTTGGGCCTTATTTCCCACCATTATTGGACACCTCAGATGTAGCACAACAGCTGACAGCAACAGATCTCAACCCTGACTGGTTTACAATAGGAATCCAGTGATCAAATTGTGGACACACAGATCAAGGGCACTCGACAACAAAGGATTCAGCTTTATCGAGTCGTCAAAGAAGGGTAGCTCTTTCACCAAGGCAAGTAGCGATGGAAGAAAATGTTGCTACTTCGTTAGGGAATCCTAATACTCCCTCTATGGCTTCCACTACAGGGGGCGTTCCACCTCCCAACCCAACTTTGTTAGTTTGTACCACCATGATCTCGATTGCCTCTACTTCGGGAAGTGGTTTGATTCCGTCTGTGGCGGCGATCACTACTCTGTTTACCCAGAGTGTGACATGCCCTTCATTCTCACACGGGATGTCTGGCTGCAAGATACCAGATATAATAAATATGCAGAACATAAATAAAATGGTAGAAATGGTAGAATAACAGTAATATATCCAGCATAATCTCCATAATAACACATAAATGTTATAAGAACAACAACAAAAATAACACTTTGATTCAGAAAGCAATGTTCACAGGCCTCTTCGAGGGGGCAACCTCCAATTGAGTAGCGCTCTATTACAATAATCTCCAAGCTAGGGTTTTCATACCCTCGACCCTTATTTATACTAAATATGTTTATCAAGAGAAACATCTAGAGGAAGATCCTTCTAGAAGTGGAAGCTTCTATTAGGTCTTCTTACATCCGCCTTATTCTATTTTATTAAAAGGCCTTATTAATATTGACCTTTATTACATCCGAATATATTAATCTACTTATGTGCGGGTTAGGACCCTAACATGTCCGCCCCCTTAAAAATATCCTTGTCCTCAAGGCTTGAGATGAGGAAACTGCTGCAGAATGGTAGCTGGTTCCCAAGTGGCATCTGTTGGATTCGTATCTTTCCACTGGACTAGCACTTCCTTGATGGTTCGCTGATGCAGGCGATGCTCACGCTGGTCCAAAAATTCTTACGTCTGTAGGCAAATGGATCCTTATTCAACTAACTCAGGAAGGTTTCTTTGAATTTGGCATCGAGTTCCAATCACCTTATTTAATCATGAAACATGGAAAACTAGATGTAGCTTCAATTGACTGGGAAGAGCTAACTGATATGAGACTTGTCCCACACGTTTGAGAACCATATAAGGACCATAAAATTTGGGCGCTAGCTTCTGACAATGCTCGACCTTGAGGGAAGTTTGCTTGTATGGTTGCAGTCGTAGAAACACCTGATCCCCTTCTGGAAATTGACATTCAGAGCGACCTTGATCTGCTTGTTGCTTCATGCGATTTTGTGCCATGACCAAGTACTCTTTAAGGGTATGAAGAATATCCTCTCGAACTATAAGTGTTTGGTCAACTGCCTGGACCTTCGACGTACCTGATAAGTATGAGAGAAATGAAGGTGGCTTCTGTCCATATACTGCTTCAAAAGGAGTCATGCAAGTAGTTGTATGGTAGGAAGTGTTGTACCACCATTCGGCTAGGGGTAGCCATTGAACCCACTGATGTTGTTTTTCAAAAGCAAAACACCTTAGATATGTTTCCAAACACTTGTTGACAACTTCCGTTTGACCATCAGTCTGGGGATGATAAGCTGTGCTGAGATGCAATTGGGTGCCCTAGAGCTTAAACAGTTCTTGCCAAAAATTGCTTGTGAAAGTTGGGTCACGATCAGAAATAATAGAGTGCAGCATGCCATCAAGCTTGAAGACCTGGTCCATGAAACGTTGAGCCACTGTGGATGCAGTAAATGGGTGTTGAAGAGCGCGGAAATGAGAATACTTGGAAAGGCGATCCACGACCACCATTATGACTGATTTATTCCCTGATTTGGGTAAGATGATAATAAAGTCCATAGAGATATCCTTCCAAATAGCCGGTGGAATCGGAAGAAGTTGTAGTGTGCCCGGAGATTTGACTGTTTCTCCCTTGTTGCATTGACACACCTCACATTCAGCTACAAAATTACGGATGTCCTGTTTCATAAAATCCCAGAAAAAAGAACGTTTGACTATGTCATATGTTTTGGTGAACCCTGAGTGCCCCGCTGTGGGTGTAGCATGAAGCTCAGAAAGTACCATGGATTTAATCTTAGATTGTTTACTTAAATACAAATGGCCTTTGTATCGAAGCTCATCCTGGAGCCAAGAGTACCCTGGGGGAGCCGGAGCCTTGCTCTACAATTGCTGGATTAGATGCGAACTTTTGGGGTCTTGAAGCCATTCCTAGCACACATCTTAGAGCTAATTGGGTACAATGAAGGAAAGCGAAAAAAGGGATCCTTCTTCTTCATATTTTCAGGACAGTGCATCCACCACTACATTGTCTTTGCCCTTCTTGTAAATGATCTCATAATCATAAAAAAAGAGGTTAGTCACCCATTTTTGTTTCTCCTGGGAGGAAATGCGTTGTTCCAGAAAGTACTTGAGGCTTTGATGGTCGGTCTTGATTTGGAAGAATTGCCCCGAGAGATAAGGGCACCACATCTCAATGGCATGCAGAATAACCAACATTTTCTTTTCATAAATGGGTTTTCCCAGATTCCTTTCGGACTATTGCTTGTTGGTGAAGGCCAAAGGTCGACCCTCTTGCATAAGGACAACACTGATTCCTTTCCCTGAGGCATCACATTCCAACACAAAGGTCTTTGTGAAATCAGGAAGGGCCAGAACCAGAGTGGTGCACATGGTTGTCTTCAAGGTTTGAAAAGATTGAGTAGCGGCTGGAGTCCAAGTGAAAGAGTTCTTTTTGAGGAGAGTAGTGAGAGGTACTGCAATATTTCCATAGTTCTTAACAAACTTGCAATAATACCCTGTTAAGTACAGAAATCCACACAAGCTTTTGAGAGTCTTTGGGTGCAGCCAATCTTGCATAGCTTCAATCTTTTTCAGATCCACCCTGACGCCATCCTTGCCAACCAGATGACCCAAGTATTCTACTTCTGAGGCACCAAAAGAACATTTAGACTGTTTCAGGAAACGTTGGTGCTGGGCGAGGAGATGGAGAACTTGATCCACATGAGTAAGATGGTCGGTCCATGTTTTTATATAGATGAGGATATCATCAAAGAAATCTAAGACAAAATGACGAAGAAAGGGACAGAAGACATGATTCATGAGACTTTGGAAGGTGGAGGGAGCATTACACAAGCCAAAGGGCATGACCAAAAACTCATAGTGTCCCTCATGAGTGCAAAAGGACGTCTTGGGAATGTCTGCCTCTTTCATACGTATCTGGTGATAGCTCGAGCGAATATCAAGTTTAGTAAAGAATTGGGCGCCACTCAATTCATCTAGGAGGTCATCAATGACAGGAATGGGAAATTTGTATTTAATGGTCAATTTGTTAAGGGCACGGAAGTCAGGACACATTCTCCAAGAACCTCTTTCTTCAGGACCATGACTATAGGAGAAGAGTAAGGGCTCCTACTAGGGCGGATAACGCCTGCATTAAGGAGTTCTTGGACCATTTTCTCAATTTCATTTTTTTTTGAGAAGGGGTGGCGATATGGACGGATATTGGGAGGAAGGCTTCCAGGTACAAGGGGAATGGAATGATCATGAGCACCGTGGGAAGGAGGGAGGCCTTGGGGAGTGGAAAATACCATTTTATGTTTAGAAAGGAGAGCTTGGAGGTCATGCGACACCGGGGGTGTTTCTGTTGCTTGAATGACATGGAGTTGGGCAATGACACTAGAATGACCTTTTTTGAGCATCTTTTCCATGCGATGGGAACTAATGACCTCAGGTGAACCAGCAGTGATTCCATGCAATTTATATTGGTGGCCTTCCTAGTTGAATTGCATGGTTAATGCCTTAAAATCCATGAGAATGGGACCCAAAGTTCTTATCCAGTCTAAACCCAATCCAATGTCACAACCACCCATGTCGATAGAAAACACATGGGATTTTAGGTGGTAGTCACCGATTTGGAGACGCACATTTTCACAGCACCCTCCACATTTCATGGAACCACCATTGGCAATCATGATTTGGAAATTCATGACAGCATTGATGTAGAAATGAGTTTCTTGGGCAATGCGGTGATGAATAAAATTATGGGTGCTTCCACTATCAACCAAAATGATGACCTTCCGATGCTTGATGTAACCGATTAACTTGAGGGTTTGGGGAGCAGAAAAACCAATGAGAGCATTGAGGGAAATGACAGGTTCTACTTCGGGAGGGTCTGAGGGAGGGGTTGTGTTAGTGATTTCAGGTGACTCAGACACAAGGGGAGTTTCAACATCCTCTTCTGACATGTCCTCAGAGATGGCCATAAAAAGATTTTGTTCCTTACACTTGTGGCCCAGGAAATATTTGTCATCACAATTATAAAAAAGGCCTTTGAGTTGGCGTTCAACCATTTCAGCCCTGGTCATTTTTTGGATTTTTAATGGCGCGGAGGGAGTAGTGGGAGTGACGGGTTTAGGGTGAGGGATAAAGGAGGGTTTTTAGTTTTGAGATGATACAACTTGTTGTGCTTCTTTATCTCTTTTAGTAGCCTCCACCCAAGTCGAGGGTCGAGCCATGAGGATATGGGCTCGAATATCCTCCTTGAGGCCACTAATAAAACACTCTCAAAAGAAAACATCAGTCATGCCCTCTGTTCGAAAATCTAGGCGTTCAAAGGCAACTATGAAGTCTTCTACTGTTCCAAATTGTTTCAACTTTGTCAAACGGACCAAATGGTTGGTGTCCATGTTAAAGCATTCATAAATCTCAGTCACAAATTGGGTCCAATAAATATACCCTTGACGGGAAGTTTTTCTCCATTTCCACCATTGCAAACGTTCTTGATCTAGATGGAGAACACCATACCAGAGTTTGGCAAAGTCATCGGTAATGCCATATAAAGAGAAATAATGTTCCATTTGGGTTACCCAACCAATGGGGTCCGAGCCATAAAATTTGGTCACGTCCACCCGTGGAAAGTGTATGTCACGTTGAAAGTGATGGGACTGAAAGGTATGGGAATGGGAGGAAGTTTCGCCTTCATTCTTTGGATGTGCTTCAGAGAAATGGTCATCTGTAGGGATCTTCAGTTTGGTGCAGAGTGATGCAAAGACAGATTCAATATGGGTGGTAAGTTCTTGTTTTACTTCCCCCATTGAGGACTGCATGGTTGTATTTATGGTATCATTGATGGATGAATCGATGGAGGCAACAGTAGCACTGAGTTGTTTCACTTCTTTTTGGGTTTCTAGGAAACCAGATTGCATGGTGTTGAAGCGATCTTCCAAGTCTTGGCTACGGGTATGGGCCATGAGGATGGGTGAACTGAAAAGGGGTGGGTGGGGTCAAAACTTTTCTTGAAAAATGATATGGATGAAAGTGATAAGGGTGGAGAGATGAATCCAATGGAATAGGTCTCAAATAATGGTGGAAAATTTTTCAGATTTTTTTTTTTTTTTTCAACACCTGTAGAGTTATACTCCGGTCTGAAGAATAATGTACTGATGAAATCCCCAAATTATTAACTAGAAAGAAATGTTTATTTACTTGGCAACCCGAACACAGTTTCATGACAATAGATCTAGTCTGTTTTTAATTCGTTTATGTTTCTGTCTCCCAAGGGTTAGGTATTCAAGGGTTCTAAAGATAAGGGTTTTCCCTGTGCTATAGCTCTCTGATATACATGAGGGGTCCAACAGTAGTACTCGGCCAAATATCTCAGGGCACTAACTAAGGAGGATAGACCGTACCCTTAGCCATACTACCCAACTACCCAGGTACTAGAGAGTATCTTCTCGAGTGTTGTTCTCAGTGACACTATAGCAGTCCGACGGCCAATAGGTTTATCTAAAGAGGGCTTAAGGAAATCTAGGTTGATGTGTACACAGGTTCTGTCTGATGTGCTACCACTCGAAGGGGTACCAACAGGGGTTACAAGGGTGGCCAACAGATGTGTGCTTAAGAACCACTTGTATTTCCTGCATGTATGAATCCATCAACCGCGGGTTTATGCACGTAACGACAGATCTTTGTGGTTTAAAGACTCCGGAATATGTCTCTACCTTGAAAAAAAAATACTCCCACAATTTCTGCCAAGGAAAGTGCTCTGATACCACTTACAATATACCAGATATAATAAATATGCAGAACAGAAATAAAATGCTAGAAATGGCAGAATAACAGTAATATATCCAGCATAATCTCCACAATAACACATAAATGATATAAGAAAAACAATAGAAATATCACTTTGATTCAGAAAGAAATGTTCACAGGCCTCTTCAAGGGGGAAACCTCCAATCGAGCAGCGCTCTATTACAATAATCTCCAAGCTAGGATTTTCATACCCTCGACCCTTATTTATACTAAATATGTCTATCAAGAGAAGCATCTAGAGGAATATCCTTCTAGAAGAGGAATCTTCTATTAGGTCTTCTTACATCCGCCTTATTCTATTTTATTGAAAGGCCTTATTAATATTGACCTTTATTACATCTGAATATATTAATCTACCTATGTGTGGGTTAGGACCCTAACACTAGCTTTGATACAAACTTTGTCCTATCCTACTCCACCCTAGAGACCATGGGTCTGGGGGAAGGGAGCTCTAACGCTCCTCTACAAGGATCCATGGGGGGCACCTCAACCCCCTATAATTCTTTCCCTTACGGTGGGGGTCATATACCTCTGTCGTCCCCCTCTCTAGGTGGTGCTCCCCAGTAACTCGCCTGGTCGAACATGAACTACAACTTGTGCGGAGAAGGTAGTCAAGGACTCTGTTCTAATAGCATGTCGGTGGGTTCTTTGACGTTCTCTTTGTTCGGTGCATTTGGTAACAACGCTTTCTCATCAACTACCATCTCGGTCAGGGTAAAACCTAGTTTTGGATCACAAAATCCTGTGCAAGGTACTATTCCTGCACAGGGGGGAAACACCTCTCAAGGATACTGGAATCCATGGCAGGGATCAATCCCCTCTTCAGGGATGTCGACTGGGGGGAACCCCTTCCATGGCCAATGGAACCCCGGGAAAATATTACTACCTATGCCCGTCGAATTGGCAGGGGGAAACCCTTTCTAGAACCTTTGGAACACAAATTCAGGAGCAATCCCTTCCCAACCCTCAACGTCCAATTACGGGAGTCAACCGATGATGTCTCAACAAGCGCAGTATCTGTATGTTGGCCATGACCATGGTTTTTACCAGAACCCTGGTCATCAACCTAACTTTTCCTGGAAACCTAATGCCAACCAAAATCTAGGCTCCTTTCCTCTTGTACATACTCAACAACCCAAGCTACCGTTTCTAGAAACATTGCATTTTCCATATCTGTCAATATTTTTGAATGAACCAATCTGTCACGATCTTCATTGGCCTCCTATGCTGACCAAGTTGCCTTCGTACATTCCAAAGTTTGAAGGTAAGCCTGACGAAGATCCAAGTGATCATGTGACCACCTTTCACCTATGGTGCTTGTCCAAATCATTGAGAGACGAATTCATCCAGTTGTGACTGTTTCAACGCACTCTTATCGGGAGTGTCGCGAAATGGTACATCGATATTGACCTCTCAAGATACTCTACTTTTGGCGAATTGGCAATGGTTTTCCTAAAAAAAATTCAATTACCTGTGAGATACGATACCAACACTGAATTGTTAGCCAACTTTGAGAAAACAAAAGCTGATCATATCTCGAATCACATCCGGGAATGGTGGTGTCGGAAGAGTTTGATAAAAGTATCAGTCCCACTGGCTTTCCTACTGAGTGGTTCATTAAGTCTTTGGTACCTCAGTTATGCAAGGACATTGCAGAATTAGGAGTGTTTTCTAAGGAAGAGGCGATACTGAGAGCTCAACATATTGAACTAATATACTCTCAGTTTGGTTTACTTTATGAATTTTTTCCATATGCATCGCGGTCTATCCTTGACAGGACTAGAAAAAAGGTTGGACCACATGTTGATGGTATCGGTTGTTCAACACAAGTGAATCTTTCTGATCAGTTATCGAATCAATTGCAATAGATTTTGATACAGAAGACAAAGTCCAACCAAACCACTAGTTCAGTTTCTCCCCCTACTCAAATGTCGGATGTACATAATGTGCAATCGACAAAACCGAAGGCCAACCAACATGCTGACGGAAAGAAGAAACAAAAAAACAAGGGTAAGGGGGATAAGAAACCCACTAATAATAATGGTGGGGGAAATACAGAGAAAATAAATTTGACGTATCCGTGTAACCTCTACATGGAGGACCATCCGACTCACCTGTGCCCACAGCTCATGGAGGCCCAAAAGTTACTGGCGTAGCAACAACCTCCTGTGTTAAAGAACCCATTTCCACATGGGCAATATTTAACTCAAGCCTCTGCAAATGTGGATGGGGGAAATCAGGGAACCCCTTCATTGTCTAGTAATCCCTTGACCTCGAATGTTTATATGTTGAAATTGGATGCCCATATAGCGACTAGGACACACAATTACAGAATGCCAAACACTTCTGAGAAGGGTAAAGAAGCCAAAACCCCATTTTTTCCTCTCCATATAAAGAACACGTTGGGAGAAACAATGACATACATCCCGAAAGGGGAAATCAAAAAATATTCCCACAAACCAAACGCGAGGGCCGCCCAGAACTACTCTATGGTGGAGGATTTGTCACAAACCCCTTGCACCATGTCTGCTTTGGAGGTATTCTAGAGTTGTCATTCACAAAGAAAGGCTTTGTTAGCTTCCTTATGATCTGCTAAGACTTGTAATCTAGGAACGATCATGATTTATATGACTGAGTTGAAAGCTCTTCTCCCATACCAAGTCTCATTTCAGATAGTAGTGGCTTACACCATGAAATATTTTACCCAAAACATTTTTCGCATAGTGGTTGATGAGGGTGCCTCGACATGCGTGATGTCATTAGTGTGTTGCAAGGCCATTGGACAACCCATTTTGTCTTTGTAACCTACTCTTCTTACCACTTTCGATGGTTGTTCATTTAGACCACATGGAATCATTCCTTCTTTTTCCATGCATCTAGGGTGAAAGACCATGTGTGTCGAATTTCAAGTGGTCGATGCGCCTCTCGACTACAATATCTTGTTAGGAAGGAGTTGGACCTATGATATGCATGCAATGGTTGCCACATTTTTCTGGGTCTTGTTGTTTCCACACGAGGGTCGGATCATGTCCATTTATCAGTTGTCTTTCTCTCGTACTGACCCTTCATCGGGGGCATCCACGGTCCTGATAATTGATAATCCACATGTCATCAATATAGGGTTTTTTTGTGCTCTCTTTTGATGGGTGCGTTAAATTAACCGCCTCCTTGCAGTGATTTCAAGTTCATATCGGTTGTCCCCAACCAGCCTAAGGCTGAAATATTTCAAGTGTCACCGTTATTTACGACTTACTTTAATCATCTGTGGAATATTCCTTCCCCATCATCCACAATGGAAGGGATAGGTCATCATGGAATGGACATGCCTTTGTCCACGGTAGAGGTTGCGTACTCTATAGTCCAGCAAGCTTCCGTCGACCCCGATCTGACTCCCGCACAAGAGTTAGATCCATTTTTTGAGCCTACCTGGGCTCAAGGTTCACTCACCACTAACAATTCTTTAGACTTGGTCTTGCCCTTTGATGAGGCAGTTATAGAGGCATTGACTAGTCCAGACAAACCTTGGTATGATGTCCATCACAAATCATATTTTCTCCCAAAGTTAGGAAGAATTGAGGCTGGATAATTTGTGTTGACTATGATTGGAGATAGGTCTTGTCCTATCAATCCTTTGGCTACGAACGCAGTTTTCTTGGAAGGTAATATGGAAACCATCACTAAAACTATACCTATCGATATGTCCAAAACCCCTGGCATCGTGGAGAATGTCTTCGTCAGAGCGGACTTCTCCCCCGAGGAGATTCAAATCTATACTGATTTATTTAAATAATTTTGCGACATTTTCTCCTGGTCTTATGAGGAAATGCCAGGCATTGATCCAAGAATCACCAAACATGAAATAACGACTTACCCTGATGCCATGCCAGTCCAGCAGAAGCTTTGTCTGGTTAATCCTAAAAAATAAACAACTATTAAGGCTGAAGTAGAGAAACTACTCAAAGTCGGTTTCATCTACCCTATCCAATTGACTCAATGAGTGTCAAATCATGTTCCATTAAACAAAAAGAAGGGAACGATTCATGTATGTACGGACTTCCATGATTTGAATAAGGCTTTTCCAAAGGATAACTTCCCCACCCCATTCATTGACTAGATCGTTGATGGGTGTGCAGGCTGTGAGGTATTTTCTTTCATGGATGGTTTTTCGGGATACAATCAGATTCGGATTAAGCCCGAAGACCAACATAAAACAACTTTTATCTGTCCATGGGGTACATTTTCTTATCGGAAGATGCCTTTTGGCTTGAAGAACGTTGGAGCCACTTTTCAACGGGCCATGTCTTTTTCTTTCCACAATATCAATCACATATTCGAGGCCTATCTCAATGATTTAGCATCATGATCTCATAAGATATCCGATCATCCCATGCACCTTCAACTTATCTTTGAGTGATGTCGCTACTATCAGATTCGCTTGAATCCTAACAAATGCAATTTTTTCATGATGTCGGGTCGTATTTTAGGTTTTCTAGTTTCAACAGCATGGATCATGGTCTATCCTCTAAAGGTTGAGGTGATAGTTCAATTGCCTCCCCCGTGCATAGTCCCTCAACTTTAGAGTTTACAGGTAAAAGCCAATTTTCTTCGGCGTTTTATCACAAACTATGCTGAGATCACTAAAGGTTTTATGCGTTTATTGAAGAAGGGTATCCCTTTCCTTTGGGACAAATCCACTCAGCACTCATTCAAAGAAGTGAAATGTGCCCTCACATCTGCCCCTCTACTTCAACCACCCAATTATAATAAATATTTCTTATTGTATTTGGCCATGGCAGAGTCGACCATTGGTATGGTCTTGGTTCAAGAGGATGATCTACTTGAAGAACATGTGATTTATTACCTGATTCGAGGCCTGGTTGGATGAGAACTCAACTAATCCCACGTTGAGAAGCTTGTGTTGGAAACAATACATCTTGTCCATTGGTTCCGTCATTATATCTTGTTTCACAAGACCATCATCATTTCCATTGTGAATCCATTCCAATACGTGTTGACACAACGTGTAATCAGCGGAAAGATCAGTATATGGATTGTTATCCTTCAGGAATTTGACTTGGATTTTTTTTATGTGAAATCTAAGAAGTCATTGGTCTTTTCAGAACTTATCTTGGAACTTCTGGTCAAGTCAAGTTCTATTACGCCCGAAGAATCAGGGATTAAAGGAGATCTCTTTCTAATTTTATCTTCGGACCCCTGGTATGGAGATATACTAGTCTATCTCCAAACTTTGAAGTGCCCTGCCTCCACTTCTCGTGATGAGCATCGACGTATATGCCATTAGGAAAAAAACTATCTCATACTCGAGGACACTTTGTATCATCAAGGTGTAGATTGAATCCTTCGTCGATGTCTCACTCATGAAGAAGTGGAGCTCGTTCTTAATGACTTCCACATTGGAGCATGTGGTGGTCATTTTTCTGGGTTGGAAACAACCCAAAATATTCTACGAGCTGGATAATTTTGGCCGACGTTAATCAAGGATTGCATTGAATCGGTCAAGAAGTGCCACCCATGTCATATCTTCTCTCGAAAGATGAGGACACACCTCACTCCTATGTTTCTCATCATTATAGTTGGCCCCTTCACTAAATGGGGGATTGATTATACTACATTCCACCCCCCTTCATCCAGGGGGAACCATTATATCATCATAGTAGTAGACTACTTCACTAAGTGGGTCAAAGCTATGCCAACATTCAAATATGATGATGATATAGCAGTTATCTTTTTGTTCAATCAAATAATAGCAAGGTTCGACATCCCGAGTGATATTTTCACTGACCATGGAAGTCACTTTCAGAACAAAATGATGTCCTAGTTAACATTAAATCTTGGGTTGAGGCAAGAGAATTCATCACCCTACTACCCACAAGTGAATGGTCAGGTGGAAGCTATGAATAAGTCCCTCAAGACTATTCTGCAATGAATGATCAATTCGACCAAGTCAAATTGGCATTTGATGTTGTACTCAACATTGTGGGCCTACCAAATGTCTGTAAAGACTTTAACCGGTTTCTCACCTTTTCAACTCGTTTACGGGCTGGAAGCAGTCTTTCCAATAGAATGCCAGATCCCATCTCTAAATTTGGCAGTACAGTTATTTCCAGACACTTCATCGCTTGAGGAACTATTATTATATCTCAACCATCTTGATGAGCACCGTCGTGACGCAACCTTGGCTAATGAGTCTCACAAGAAAAAAGTCAAATGTCAATATGATTGGTCCATTCGTCCTCATATTTTCTCCGAAGGCAACCTTGTACTGGTCTATGACCAAGATAAGGATCCCCTGGGGGTAGGCAAATTCAAACCCATGTGGTTCAAACCTTTCATCATGAAGGAAGCATTAAAGAAGGGTGCTTATCATTTGGTTGACTTTCAAGGGAAATCTTTGGTGGAGCCTAGAAATGGGATCTACCTCAAGAAGTATTACTCGTAGGTGGGTCACCTTGGGTGACTTCTTGTACATATGTATAGTTCTTATACAATTTAGTTTTTGTCTTTTTGTTTTATGGATGTGTAGTTTTAGATGTCATCTTTTTCACTGTGGAAGATGTCAAGTGAATCAGAGGTGTTCGTTGGGTTCACGGACGGTGCTAGCCGACACACTCAGAGGCTTACTTCCACAGCTTGGGTAATCTTCACACCTCAACGCCAATTGCTATCTTCTAGAGGTATACGTTTAGGTGACGCCACAAACAATGTTGTTGAATACAACGTAGTAATAGAGTTGCTTCATGACACCTTGTCACATGGTATCTCTTATCTCTGGGTCTATTTAGATGCACAACTGGTTCTGTCCCATTTAAATGGGGTTTATCACGTTTATGATCCTACTTTACACCGACGATTCCTTAGGGTACATCTCTTAGAATGGAGCTTTGATTACATTACATATATCCATGTTCCTAGGAGATTGAATCAAATCACAGATACTCTAGCTAATCATGTATTAGATTGGAATATTGCACACACGTAAGAAAAAGCACACACATACACATTTAAATACATTTGTAAATAAATGTAACCCATAATACATAAAAGATGTAAATACGTATATATATATATCAAAAGTTTCAAAGTACATAGGTGGGTGAAAGTGCCTAAAAAATATGTCTAGTATACATCGCAAATATTATATCCTAAAAATATTACAAAGAGTTCCCTCGACACATAAGTGGTCCACCCTAAATCTAAGCATGAGGCTTGTTGGCCCTACCATAGTGAACTACGATGTTTTCCAAACGATGGAAAAGTTGGACCCAGGTTCATGGCACCACAACAACATGAGGTTGTATAGATGGCGGGAGATCCTCGATCTCGTCCATCGGCATAGTATGGGTAAGTGCAGTCAGGTTCCTCTACACTCGTCTCAATACTCTCTCAGCCTCTCCGGATGGAGGTCCCCCTACTACTGTTGTTGGCCCGACGGTCGCTGCTGGAACTGCCTCTGGTCAAGGACGTTGCCTACTCCGCACAAAGTCTATTGGATGCACTGGTCCCAAATCTGTACATAACAGATACATAGTTGTCAGATACTCTGGTACACATAAAAATGATATATATAGAAAAGAAACTGAAAATTAAAAAAAAAAAAATTAAAATCAACCGTACCTATCTCTCCTCGCTCTGCTCCAGGAGCTACGGGAATGTCAAGATCCCTAGAGAAGTTGATCCCAACATAGGGGTAGTCCTCTATAGCTGGAATCTACCGAGACCACCAGTCGAACAAAGTATCATCGAAGGCCTCAATGGTCCTCCCTCCCCCCTTTCGAGGAAACGACATTGCCCATCTGCACACTGTTGGGAAGGAGGCCATGTGCCCCCGTACTATCTCTCGTGGACTAAGATTGAGTACCCTCTCGAAGAAGAAAGATCATAGAACAGTCCCAAACCCAAATTTATTGTTGTTCCTCCCATGACACTCTGTAAGATGTCTCTTCATGCACTCTATCATGGTTGTGCTATAGTCGAACAATAGTGCATTTAAGCACTGTACTTCACAATGCATGTGCGCCCGAGAGGCCTGATGTAAGGACACCGGAAAAAATTCCACAACCTGCATTGTTTTAATGCGGCAATAGAAGAAGGGTCTTCCTCGACAAAAGAATCATTGTCCTCATGCTCCCTCCCTCTCCAATGGACATACATCTCATTACAGACAAGTTCCAAAGAGAGTTAATTCTTGTGTTCTCAATTTTTTTCCATATTTTTTAGGGCGTACACGGGCTGTATTGAGCACATTCGTGTATACACGTGGGAATATTGTTCTCTTCCTGCAGGCATACACGATCTTTCCTTGGACAGCTCGTGTACACGTAGGGCTAACCTTTTTAAGGGTGTGCACCCCCAAAAAAATTAAAACAAATGAGCAAAAGAAGTATTGAAATACAAGTGAGGTTGATTTGTACTTACTTGGTCTGAGAAGAAGTTTGTTTCATCCACTGAAGCTCACGGAATCAACTCTTTTAGCAAAGGGGTATTTTTGGCTTTTTTGTCAATTCTCAATTTACAATGGTGATAATGAGATGCCAACTTCTATTTATAGACTTTTTTGGCCTTTTTTGTCATTTTTTGAGACCCTTTGTAGTTTTTTCTTGATTGAAATCATTTAATGTGGTTCTTGAGTCTTCCATTGGATGTTATGATACACTTCACTTTGGTTTTGGAGAACTTTTTGGAAGATGGGTCACTTTAAATATTCTTTGGTAAAAGTCGCTTTTCTAACTTTTTGCATTTAAGTTAGGATTCCACCTCTAATTTTTGCATCTTGTTGTCTTTTCCACTTTTCCATAGGATCGAACCCACCGAATTGTGACACAGAACCATCACTGTTGTTTTAGAAGTGTCGTAATTTAGTGGTAGAGCCTACCTCCACATGGATGCCCTAGGTAGATCCTAGTTGAATTTTGGTGTCCATTCCATCATTAATGACTTTAGTCTTGGGAGTCCTTGTTAGTCTTGTCCTAATTACGAGATTGAGCCTCATATGTCTGATATGTTATCACTCTTGACCTCACCCTTGAGACTCCCACAAAACGGGTCTTCTTTTAATCCATTTTCAGACCCTCTAAATATGAAAAGATTGTCGAGCGATCTTGTTGTCCTTCACGCTCGCCAAACTAAAATTTGAAGGCAGGTCTGTCTGGTGGTAGTTTACCCCTTTTTCAGTCTGGATGGTCAATTTTACGAACAAAAGTACGCTCTAGGAACTTCGGTTCTCTAGAAGAGTATTCTTAGGTACAATTTTACCCCTTTTTCGGGCCTAAGGGATTGAATTTATGAAAAAGGAACCCCCATGGAGTCCATAGTTAAGCTCTTTTTCAGACTCCCTAAAATTGAAAAAGATAGCCGAGTGACCTTATTCCTTCACACTCGTTAAACTAGTCCAAAAGAACATCCTCTACGAAGTCCATAGTTAAGCTCTTTTTAGACTCCTTAAAATTGAAAATATCATTGAGTGACCTTGTTCTTTCACACTCATTAATTGGTTCATAAAAACATCTACTAGCATGAGTTTACCCCTTTTCCAGCCTATAGATTAAGGAGTAAAAATCGTACACCTCGGGAGATTTGTCTCGCTGGGAGAATTCTCCTCAGTAAATTTCACCTTTTTTGGGCTAAGGAGACTAAATCTAGAAAAAGGCAGCGAGTCCACAGTTAATCTCTTTTCAGACTCCTTAAAATTGAAAATATTGTCAAGTGATCTTGTCTTTGTCACACTCGCTAAAATGGTTTTGAATAGACGTTTTTTCGGTGCTAGTTTACCCCTTTTTTGAACTGACTAGACTATCTACAAAAAGGGTACCCTAGTGGAATCTTCTTTTGCGCCTTTTCAGACTCTCTAAAAATGAAAAACCACCGATCTTACCTTCTCTGGGATCGTTTAAAATTACATTGAAGGGTGTTGTCATTGTGTTCTATTAATCTCATTTGCATCTCTGTGTCTTTGGCTTAATGCTAGCTCCATGTTTCTATCAACTGAACCTTTGAAGCATGCCTTATATGCAAGCCTTGTAGCACTTTGCCTTTTCATCTTGACACCTTGACCCATGGAGGAATTTTCCTGAGTGTCCTTTTCCTCCTTGCTCTGAGAATTTGTATGTTCCTTATGCTTGGAACTAGTATGCTTGCAACACTCATTTCATCCTTTGTAACGTAGCATTCTTTTATTCTTTTTCAAGCTTTCCAACATTATTGAAAAAGACAAAAAAAATTCTAATATACCCCAAAAAGAGGACGAGAAAAGTATTTTATTTTTATGGCAACACAATGAGTCTCCCTTGGAAAAATCACATTCTTTCATTTGTATTTAATCATTTGGATTTAATATGACCTTAGGAAGTTGTTCTCACTACATAGAGTTGTGTCCTCCTCTGTTTGGCTATTCTTCCAAACACATGGAGAGTTTGTGTTGCCTCCTGCATCATGAACTTATGTCAATGTCATGTTGCCTGAGTCTAATCATCTATCGTGCTATTTTCCAAGGGAAGTTTACACAACTTGAGTTGGCCTCTCTGTAGTTTGTCTCTTTCCCTCATGCTCGGCCATCCTGAAAGTCTAATCAAATCTTTGCTCGAAATCACTGAAGTTTTATGCCTGATCACCGAGATCCTCTTGTTTGTTCCCCGATGAGCCGTCGAAGACTTCTATGTAGTGAATTCATAAAATCACTTTGCACTCCTACTCAAGTTTTGAAGATCTTGAAGTTGTTTCTCGAGCTCTGAAGGCCTCATCTCCAACCATCAGGCATCATTGGATACTTGAAGATGGATACTATACATGTATATATTTGATTTTGAGATGTAGATCCACTATGTATTGCTCATGGATACACTTTATATAGTTATATGACATGGATCTATGGTGTATTTGATTGGAAGCCATGATTTATTTCATCCCGTGCATCGGTATTCCCACCTCAGTGAGACAATTATTATTTTTTCAGATGGAACCTCCCAAACTCTGGTCTCGGGCTCACTTGCCTCGTAGGTTGGTGAATATTTGTAATGAATTTCAACCATCAGATGATATTTTGAACTCACACATTAGGGGGCATATTTTATAACCCTAAATTGCACCATACATGCATACCTAGCATCAGGCCATCTTACTTGCTATTTTTTCCATGCCATCACTGAGCAACTCTTCTTAAAAAACACATTTTTGAAGATGTACGTGCCATGCCTCATTACGTCCCATGTACACACACCTTTTGCACTACTACATCTTGCATATGTATGCTAGCTGCACCATTACAGCCCGTGTATACTCACAAAAGTTGTAAAAATTAAAAAGTTGCAAGGAATTCATTGAGATTACGAGCTATTGGATAGTTTCCCAACTGTCCCACTGCCTATAGCCTGTCACCCAACCGAATAACCATCCTTTTTACATATAAAATGAGGTGTTGGGTTCTCATTTCAAAGCTAAGCATAAGAACCGTGAAACTCTACCCATTTCACTTTCCCCCCTTGCCCCAAGAATTTGCATCCACATTGTGAGTTTTGAGTCATAATTCCTTATTCTTTCCTTTTTCCTCATTCATAAGCCTTTGCCATTTCCCTAGAGAGAATCGTGAGAGGATAAATATACGTGGAAGCAGTTGGATCTTGGTGAAGAGGATCCTAGACCAGGTTCGAGGAGCATTCGTCAATCTTATTTGTAAGTGACTTTGTGAGATTAATATAAAGTACTTTTTTTTGTCCCATCATATGATGTGTTCAATCTTTATGTTTGATTTACATTTTATTATGACATCTAACCCACTAATTCATATATAAAATGCATGTTCATAGTTTCTTGTTCGTCTTTTGGTGAATGAAGGTTGGCCTTGGGAGGATATTTGCAGTCAAGGAACAACTAAATGCAAAAGGATCGACACCGGATGTAGAGTTTAAGGTAGAGTTACCGAATCCTTATACTTTGTATTTTAAGCATAAATGTGGGGTATTTTCGGGGTAGTTGTTAAAAGTAGGAGACTTTAGATGGTTATATATGCCTACATGTTGAACCGTAGTGTAGACCATAGGGGGGTTTTCCCGCTATAGTACCAACCCTAGTAAGAACCAACTCCATTGTATTTAGGGAACCAACCCTAGGAAGCACCAACTCCCTTAACTTTAGGGCACCAACTCCCTTAACGTTAGGGCACCAACCCTAGGAAGAACCAACTCCCTTAATTCACACTTTACTTAGTAAAGGATATGAATCCTTTTTGCGCTCCTCCCTTCCACACTCACAGCATAAGTATCATTGGTTATTCTTCTTGGACTCTGCTTCTACTTTGATCTTCTGATCTAGATTATAGAGACTCTCCTTCTTCACCATTCTTTCTTTCTTATATAGTCTTCCAAATGGTGTGAGCATTGAAGCATTGTGTTCCTCTATTTGGACCATTGCACCTTTTCATTTAAATTAACACTAATAACATTTGTCATTTAATTTACAATTAATATCTCCCTCTATTATTAGTTCACACAGTAACGTGAATGATTTTCTACTTAGTAAGAGGGAATTACATAAATCGATCACAGGTATGGATCGATTTATTTTAACTCGATCCCATGCCTTCCTATTTTATCCTTAAGCTTTTTTTGTGTCTCTCATTCTCCAATACATAATATTTAGTATTTTCGATTAGTGTTCCAATGCATTGGATGTATTTAATCGCTTAATATCAATCAAGCAGAATCCATATCCTGTTTGGTTCAAATTTTCTTCCTAACCAAGGAAAACGTATTCCTTTGTATCTTGAATTCACACAGATGCACTTTCAGGACCTCTATTCCATATGACCATAGGTGGTGACTAAGAACTAATCCAAATGAGTGCTTAATCACTTATCCATCTTGACAGACGTGTTTTATTTTCACATTGAGATGGACGGTTCTCGTTCTCTTCGGGATTTTGGCGTTTTGGGACTCTACCCTTTGCAGAATTTTAATTCTTCCGGAGCACATTCCACTGGAGTTCTTATCAACACTTCCCTACTTAGTAACATTCACATGTCCAAGAGATAGGACCATGGGATTAGGCACAAAGGAGCTCCCGCTCTTCGGGTATTCAACTATTCATGACTCTGAGACTTCGAGATACTCGAACTATGAAGTATTTCATTCCCTCTGAAGGTTTATCTACCGAATAAGTCATAACAAGATGATGACTGCTTGATGTCGGTTAACATCTCATTCTTAATGTATCCTTCCACTGCACTTGATCTAATGGTCATGAGAGAACCTATAGGATCTTAGATCAACGACCAACATTAGTTCACGACTTCACCCTTTGACGCTTCTAGTAGTTGCTGGTAGGAGAAACTAGACATCCCCAAAGGACATACTCTCAGAGTGACATATCTTGTTGATGTCACTATTGATGTGGCATTGGCTGAGTGGTTGCCACGTGCCACCTAGATCATGACTTACGTGTACCTAAAGTGCCAACTGGAACTTGACACTTGTCACCATATGATTGCGCCACGTGTCCTTGTTGGCATGTTCTTGCTGCTATGAATATCCTGAAGTGTCATATGTCTTTCCCCTTTGGATCATTACTCTATATTGGACAATCTAGTTTTCACCTGAATTCTTGATCCAACAATCCTCATTCAGTTCGGGACTTTGGGGCTCTGGCCTTCGGGTGAACTTACATGTTTTAGACCCCTTTTCAGTGAAATGGTCAGCATCGAAGTTGACCACCATTGGACCCACCTATCCTTATCCGACGGTTCCAATATTTCACTCTAGATCAACGGTTGACGACAGTTCGTGACTTTGGGGCTTCGACCTTCAGGTAAGCTTACCTGTTCTTATCTTCTTTTTGTTGGAGTGGTCAACACCGGATTTGAATGTCTCCTTTCCTTTACTTTGATATAATGGTTCCAATATTTTCACTTCAAATCAATGGTTGACAACAATTTTTTTAATCTGAGACTCTGGGATATTGTGGCTTACACTATCCTTCCACTAAACTCGATCGTATGGTCGATAATTCATCCAAAGTACCTCCTTGATCTAATGACTAGAGGGATTTTGTGACTTTGTGAGTTCATTCGTTTGCCTTATATTCAATGTTCTCTGAAGTGGAGAAGTTTCAGTTTCCCAAAACTTACGCTATCCTTCCACTTGGATTTATCTAATGATCATGATAGATCTCGAACTGATATAAGTATTGAGAGCTCACTTGAATTTCCTTCATGAAATTTGACGGCTCTACATTCTAGATCAAATCTTGATCCAATGGATGGGAAACTATGTGAATCTCCTTATTCATATATGTCGGTTAAGATATAATTCTTCCCAACCTCTAACCTCCCCTCGATCTAACGGTCCTGAATTGTCCAAAAAACTACATCAACGGACATGATTCCTCCTTGATTCAATGGTTGTGATTACTCCCTAAATTCAAAAGGGAACAATCACTATTACTCCACAATCCTTTGCATATATTTCCTTAATTGAAAAAATATGTTTTGGCTTCACTCAATCATTCCTTCTCTCCTGAGATTTTTCTACATTGATCCACCTTAGAGATGATCTTGTAATATGAGGGACTCCTCTATTCCTCATGCTATGTTTTTTGCGTAAACTACTACATTATCTCTCTTGAGATTTATGTCTCACATACATATTGATCTTCTTGATAACTAAAATAATATAATACCGTGTCTGACATTGATCATTTTGGCCCTCTTTGACATCAATTCCAACACCATAACATCATGTCCAACATTCTCCCCCTTTGGCATTGATGGAAACATAGTAAAACCCCTTTTCCAATCTTAACTTGATTTTACTGATCATTCTCCCCCTTTGACAACAATTACAAAAAAAGATGTTTCCTTTTAGGGTGATCCCCCCCCTGAGTTGATGCCCACCCCGTCTATGAATTTATCCCCCCTGGAATCATGTTGCTACAACCAATCATGGGAAGAATAATAACTCCCCAGTCTTATCATAAAAGATATTCTTCAGAAACCATTTCACAGAACTTCACTGAGAGAATAGAAAACCGACATTGTTCCTAGGTAGATCAAGACCTGCAACAAACCATGTCAGATCCTACATAGAGATATACCATCAAACCATGTTGCTTTCAATTATGCTAGTTATCTATTCATTCATTTGTAATCCAAGAGCCTCTTCATTTTTTTGTGCTTCAATACTCATAGGGGTATCAAAAGGAACAATTTTAAGTCTTCCCTAATTTATCCTTCATTTATTTGTTTATAATTTTTGAGGAGTTTTAGTAGATCATTAAAATAGCATTGGAAAACTTCTAAGATCATAATCACTCAATTATTCTGGTTGGTCTACTATTGAAGATTCATCATCGTCATCACTATTTTGTGTAACAAAAACTTCTTCATTTTCTTCTTTGGGATTTTCTTTCATTGGCTAGTGGACTATTGATTTGTAGGACATCATCAAGAACTACAATTGTGTCATATCCTCTTTAGTAAATCTCATTTATTGAGATTGATTCATTTTATATGCAAAACTTTGATTTTTATATTCTTTATTATAAGTTTTACCCACCATTCTCCTACTATTAACTTCATCAATTTAAGGTGCAATATACTCATCATCTTTCTTTCTTTGTACTTAATATTTTCTTTTCCATATCTTCTTATTTTGTTTGTTAGGGTTTCCTATCTTCATGGATTGCATTAGTAATCTACATTTTCTAGTTTTATGGCCATAGTTGTTGCATTTTTGGCATTCAATATTAAAGTTTTGCAAAGGAGAAAATGATTTATATTTTCTCTTCTCTGTATTGTACTTATTGTTCTTATATTTTTGGACATTTCTATGATTGTACTGTCCATGTTAGCACTCTGTAAATTTTTTGGGCTGATAAAAAAAATGACAGAGGTAACCTACAAACCAACTTTAGAGCTAGGTACTAGCCTACTCAGCTTAGAGAGGGCTCTCTCATGTCACTTGGTATTCAACATATGATTTTTCTTTAGCAAATCAATGGCTAGGTTTTGTTGTTTGAAAGGGTTTTTATAATTTTGCTGGAAAGGAAGAGGAGGGACACTTAGGGATATGGAGTCAAAATTATGAAACAAATGTATGCACTGGCTGGTTGGTAGAACTCCCTAGAGGATAAAGGATAAATGAGGTGATAAATCTGAGTTATAAATTGTAAACTTGGAGAGTGTAAGAAGAAGGGAAAAACATATAATTGTATGAGAGCATTAAATAAATGACTTTTGACATTAGCTAGGAAGAAATTAACACAGTTTAAATTAGTTAAGCCAAGAGCATCACAAGATGAATTCTAGGCCTTTAACTATCCAATTTAAATAGAAGACAGTGAAAATGGAATTGAAGCATACAGGAAATACATACAAAGAGAGGATACAAAACTCATATCACCACCATTAGAATCTTTTCATGGAAACTTCAAGACTTCTGCATGTGTATTATATTCAGCTTCAAAAAATTACATTCATGTTCCAAATAGATAAAATCGTTCCCTTGTACTTTTGCCAACCTCTAATACATTTGGAACTCCTAATATTTATACAAATTGAGTTCCTTTGGTTCAAAACCAATTACAATGATTAAAACAAAACGTTTCGGTTTTGAAATCGATTACAATAATTACAAAGCATAGTTTCGGTTTGAACCTAATTACAATAATAAGAAAGAAAACGTTTCATGATCTGGATTCTGGCTCTTCTGGTGTTTCAGTTTCTTTCTTTGACACTTGTTTTTCTCTAGTCTTCCATGTGATATGCCATCTTCAGTGACATCTGGAAATCATCTACTGGACCCTGGAAAAGTGCACTTTGTCTTACCCAACCGTACTATCCCTTTCCATTGCAAGTAAGAAGGAATATCATAATATATTATTTCTTTGATCAGGATCTCCAGGTCAATGAAGGAATCATATGTCATGACTGGTAGTCCAATTTTGACTGCTTTGAACTGATTCAAAATCTCAAAGTTTGTAATCAAATGCTCAACTAGTGTAGCTCTTTTCAGATTTTCCTCCATGGTTTCAAACTTGTAGTGATCCATTCTGCAATGAGTGAGGTGATATTTGTATTCTTCTTGATCATACATTTTTCATTTTCCATCCCAAAATGGTGGGAGGCCTTTGATAAACAATTCTTCAAACAAATCCTTGAGCTCTTGTACACTTTTCTCCATCTTTTGTTTCCTTAGTTTGGACTGATTTCAATAGGTTACGTTTAGCAATAACCCTCCTAGCCCAGATAATCAGTGTAGTTTTGTATTTAACTCCAATAGTTTGAAGGTCTATAGTAGGAATTGAGTTGAGTAGATTTATGGTGTTTTGGGCCCATTCTGATGGTTTGTTTGCTAAAGTTTCATTCACAACAATGCACTTGCTTCTGGATATGATGACTATGTTGTATTTATCATTGATGAAATTCAAATACACTCTGAACTTGGAAGCTTCAACAACTATAGAGTCCCATATGATATGCTTGCCCTCCTGTAACATGCCTTTTCCTCTTAATCTCATCTTCAATTTATCTATCTTTTCTTGCAAGACTTCATTATCCTTTTGAAATTGAGCCATTCTTTCATCCTTTTCTTGCATCTCCTGCTTCAATTTCTCTATGCTTCCTTTTATCCCTTTGTTTTCTCCTTCTTTCAGGCTAACCTGTGACATAGCCTGGACATGTCCTTCAGTGGTTTGGCCCAACTTTTGTAGAAGGAGGTACACCTACAACCCTGTTTAATAATTATACATGCTCTTATGCCCACTTCACCTTTTCTCGTTTTAGCTACAACACCCTAGCCATGTAGTCCAATGCCTCTTGATGAAGTATTTCCTTTTCTTGTTCTAGAGAAACCAATTTTGTTGTTTGTGGATGTCCTGTGGCAGACATTTTCAATTTCTTCTTCAAGATTTGAATTAATTTTTATTTTTCATCCAATGATGATTTCACCCCTTAGGGGCCTTCATATTCCATCCTCTTGACCTGAGTCTGCCAAACTCTGCTAGATGTTTTTTCTTCCTTCAATTTCCATTCCAATTTCATTGCATAAGATGACATCTTTGAATTCTTCAATCTTAAACTCAGGTAATTTGAATACAACATGTCACTGGTATTATTATGGAATTTGACCTTGTCTAGAGCACTGATGTTGTCATACCATATCTTTATCTCAAAGACTTTTTCTTCATATGAAACTACAATGTTAAAGGTCCTCTTCTCAAAATCCATTACTATGAACAGAGAAGATTTATGCTGAGAAGTCTTTTCCACTTCAAGGACTAATTCCCTCATCTCACCCAGAGCTATGTTTCCCTTCTTAGCATACTGTTTTTCCAAATCCTCTTTAGATTGAGAAACTGCCTTAGATGTTTTATCAAAGATGTATTTCTTGTTGCTAAAGGTTCTTGAGCCACCTTCAATTTGGATTTTTCTTTCCTTTTCAATATCTGCAGTGTTGGTACCACTTTCCACCATATACATATTTACTTGTTCTCTGGGCTCTTCTTCCTCTAAATCCACTATTCGTGGAGACCGTGAAAACTTCATCTTCTTAGTAGCAGTCTGTTGATCACTGGTGACCATGCCCTCTGAAATGCTTCTCTTGCTGTAAACATTCACCTTAGGAACCTTGACTATCACTTTCTGAGAAGCTTGTTGTGTCTGACTTTGTTGCAGGGTTGCCTCCACTCGGTGTGTTTGAGTTGGTTGCAAGATTGTCTCCATATCATCACATACTTCTAGATTAGACATCTTATCAAAACCCTCAACCTGTTCATGTTCATAAGGGGCTTGTTTGTGTTGATATTATGGTAGCCGTGGGAGTTATTTACCTCCACGTCTAAACCTGACAAGGATAGAATACTCCGGGAAGCAAGAAGAAACCCTAATGAGTTGGCTAATAACCCTAGAAGACTTGTCGGCTCAAGAAGATAATTTATATTAGGTTAGTAGCCTCTAAGAGAAGAATTCAGACAGAAATAATATTATATACTGAACAGACAGATACCCAAAATGAGAAGTCAGCCCTGGCAGTTAGCTAGAATTAGTATAAATACAAGAGGCTAGTTCTCATTCTCGCAGGCAGTCTCAGAATTGCAGTGCCTAGTCTTGTGTGCACTGTAGTTGCCCAGTTTCTGTACAGGTTTGGAGGAGATTTGTCATTGCATCTGCTGCAACTAGTAGTTACGCTTGGAACATCTCTTGGCTAGGGTTTGGACTATCTGATCAGCTCTTTTTGATGCACTATCCTTGGGGAAACGTGTGCTACCCTTTGTTTGGCTATCTAGCCTTTGTTTTGCTTCCAGAGTGATTCTTTGTCAAGGTTAAGGTGCTCAGAGGGTGGCTTCGGCCTATGGTTGGGTGACAAGGGTATTGTAAATAGTAAAACGAGCACACATATTTCATATTCTAATAGGTTATGGGCCCACCCCTCCTTCATTCAGTATAAACGTTGGAAGGAAACATAGCCTCTAGGATATTGAGCTTGTTGAGGAATTGTCGCTAAGGTTACTAGCAGAAGCAACTTCCAAGACACTGTCACTAGGGTTACTAGCAGGAGCAGTTGCAGAAACCCTAATCCTCTTGTTGAGGCAGCATAAGTGAATGGATTGACCTAATCTCTGGATAGATCAGTGTGCTCTAGCCTAGTGCATCTCCTGATACTCTCAGCAAGCCAAGACGTGAAGTTTGAGTTTATGGTCAAATCTAGGGTTTGATCAAGTCAAAGCAGCCATGATTTATTCTTTGAAGTCAGAGAACAAGTTAGATGGAGCCTCTAACTTTAGATCGTGGAAGACAAGGATTGGCCTCATCCTTGCCAAGAATAAAGTGTTGGATATCGTAGATCGTGAAGCCAGAGTTTGAAGAAGGAAAAGAGAAGGAACCGTAGAACGTTGCAGCTATGAAAGAAGTTCAAAGAAAGTAATATCAATGCTATGAGTATCATAGTGGAATCTATGAAAGACCACTTGATACCCTACATCTCCCATCTTGACTCATCAAAGAAGATGTATGATGCCCTAACAAATCTCTTCTCGGTCAGAAACACTGGACAAGTAATGCATCTGAAGAATGAGCTCCATGACATGAAGATGAATGATGACGACAACATAACATAATACTTTGTGAGAATCTCTCAGTTAATAGATCAACTACAAGCTATTGAAGAGATCATCTCTGAGAAGGAGTTGGTAAACATATTACTCAATGGTCTTCCCAAGACATGGGATGCATTTACCGCAAGCATGAACACAAGAAAGCAGTATCTGACATTTGAAGAACTTTGGACTTGTTGTGCTCAAGGAGAATCAAGGATCAGTGCAAAAGAGAAACCCAAAAAGAGGTATGATGATCAAGCCTTCACAAAAAGATTCAAGAACTTCAGGAACAAAAGGAAGTTTGGTTCAAGGAGGAAGCCAAATCAAGAGAAATACATTTTGGAAGTACAATGCTTCAACTGTTGAAAGTATGGTCACTACAAGAATCATTTTCCTGAGATAAATAAAAGGAAGGAGAAAACACGAAGCATCAATTGCCGAAGAAAAGGAACCTACAAAGAAGACTAAGCAGGATGGAAGAGACTTCTTCTTCTAAAGGTAACAAAACTCTTCTTATTTCTTGTACATATCTTGTTTGCATCGTCTCTGTATATATATTTTATATCTATCTCTTGGAAGATAATGTGTTCCAAGAAGAACTATACCTATGGAAGAACAACAAGATAATAATGGATATCATTAGATAATACACATGAAAGGATGAAATACAAATCATGTGGAAGCTATTGCAAGATAAGCTGAATCAATCATGAAGAGACTTAGAAGAAGCAAAGACAAAAATAAGTCAGCAATCGAGAGGAAATTGGAAAAAGACTTGTGACATTTTTGTAAAAGACAACAAGACGGAAGCATGGACTCTATTAGACAGAGAGAGCCAATTATATATTGTATAAGACAATAAGGATGCAGATGGAAGCGTGGACTCTGTTAGACAGAGGGAGTCGATTATATGCACTCATACATGAAGCAAGGATTAGGAGGGAGCTAATCCTATGATCCATAGAAGATGGTGAAGTATATATCCATGATAGCAACCATGAAAGACAATACGTATCTAGCTTGACCTTAGAATAAGTATTCTTCGAAGAGAAACCTTAAAGTATCCCTGGTTGTCCATCCACATCCATGATCCTATGGTGAAAGAAAGAAATGGAATCGTTAGGGAATGGAATCCACTCCATGGACCCAAGAGCTAAACATGAGGAAGAACATGAATATTCAAAGAAATAAAGAGAAGCCATCACAACCAGTCACTGTATCAAGAATAACAATATTGTTAGCCTGATATAAACTCAATAAAAGCAATCAAGCAGAGGAACTGAAAGTCGTGATGAAGAATAGTGTATGGAAGACTTATGAATGAAAGCATTGTGAGATCTAGAACTAGAGGTTCTCCCAGATGGAGGGAGAAGACTATGATGATTATTTGTTCCAGTAAACTAGACTTATCTCTACATGAGTCATTATATCATCCACAACATCCATAAGTTGGAGTTCTACATCAGATGAATGAAAAGAATATTCTCCAGAGAAATTGAATAAAGAATGTATGAAGAAGCAATCTCAAGACTTTGAGGCATACCATAAAGAGACCCTTGTATACAGATAGAAGAAGATAACTTGGTGGAGAACCTCCAGTGCACAGTAGAAGTGTGGTGAAGATTACCTATAACATCAAGATGATTACTCAGTAGATCAGATCTCATGATGACAGAAGAAGTGCCACATGGATATGTTTTATTTTTCCAACAATGATATGCTCTATTTTTCAGAGCTACATGAATCCTTCACAACAAATCAGTGTTACAGACTAAAGTACATTTGAAATCAAGCATTACATTATCCGTGATGAAGTCCAGAAAGGAGAAAGTGGTTCTCCAATACATATCTCCACAGATGAGCAGATAAGCAGACATTTTGGTAAAAGATGAAAGAGTTTGAATACTCAAGTTGGAGCTCATGGAGACGACTTCCTTATTGAAAAAGGAAGAGATGAATCCCAGGTTGGGAGGGAGAACTAAAAATATTATTGAAGACATTCATTGAAAAATAGTCCATCTTGGACATATTCTTTCCTGTTCGGAAAATGGATTGAGATGTCTGACGGACAATGATTTCCCATTATGGTTAACATGGGAAATGGTCCATATTGTTGATGTATCATAGACAACGACTTCCCATTGTGGTTAACATGGGGAGTGGTCTAGGGAAATCTCTCTTCTTGATGGTTACTCAAGAAGACTTGCCTACCTTGCCGGATAGCTATTTCTCATTGTGGTTAACATGAGGAATGGTTTGTTTTGGAGGTTGATGCAGGAAAGTCTTTTCCTATTGTAGTTAACAGAGGAAATAGTCTGAACAGACATTCCTTCGGGTTTATACATTCTCTCCAGGGTGCACTTTGATTAGTGTAGGAAGAATGGACTAGGGTGGGGAATGGTCCAGGCTCAACAATCAGGGACAAACATTCCTTAGGGTTTATACATTCTCTCCAGGATGCACTTTGATTAGTGTAGGAAGAATGGCCCAGGGTGGGGAATGGTCCAGGTTCAGAAGACATGATAGTTATTCTTCCTTGCTTGAGAAGAATAGTCTAGATATCTCATTGTTCTACTCTGAGGGAAAATATTCTTTCATATCTCATAGACATGAGTGAAAGATTGGCCCAGATAATTTAGTTTATATAATAACATTGTTTTTGTGCAGGTTGATATCATATGATTGTTATGAATATTGTATGACAATAGATGTATACTACTGTGGCATATGTGTTCCACTATTCGTGACTATACGTTAATGATCAAGTACTTGTTTGCTACTTGGTGTGGTAGTGTACCACTGGATTGTAGTTATGTACTACTATAGATAGACACAGTTGTGTTTTGTTTTGTTTTGATTGCCTTGAAGACTATAAAGTAGTTTATTAGAAATAATTATCAACCAGATGAATGATGAACATA
The DNA here is from genome assembly GCA_009831015.1 of Picea engelmannii. Classification (NCBI taxonomy): domain Eukaryota; kingdom Viridiplantae; phylum Streptophyta; class Pinopsida; order Pinales; family Pinaceae; genus Picea; species Picea engelmannii. Next base: position 260,315 of record ML789941.1, read on the forward strand.
GATTTTCTAGACAAAAAATGGTTCAAAACATCTACTCTTCTAGATTAGAAGAATGGCTCTTGTATCACTCTGTGGAGTGAGAATCATGTCTGATTACTCAGATAGAGTATGGTTTCGAGAGATGATGCAGCTGATGATGATGATGGTGCTCATGATCTAATCTATATAACTATGTTGATGCTACCGGGTGAATGGTATGTTTTTTGCTCAAATACCATTACCTGTAATACCTCCCTAGCTAGGAGGGAGTGTTGATATTATGGTAGTTGTGGGAGGTATTTACCTCCACGTGTAAACTTGATAAGGATAGAATACTCTGGGAAGCAAGAAGAAACCCTAATGAGTTGGCTAATAACCCTAGAAGACTTATCAACTCAAGAAGATAATTTATATTAGGTTATTAGCCTCCAAGAGAAGAAGTCAGCTAAAAATAATATTATATACTGAATGGACAGATACCCAAAATGAGACTTCGACCTCGACAATTAGCTAGAATTAGTATAAATACAGGAGGCCAGTTCTCATTCTGGCAGGCAGTCTCAGAAATGCAGTGCCCAGTCTTGTGCGCACTACAGTTGCCCAGTTTATGCATAGGTTTGGAGGAGAGTTTTCGTTGCAGTTGCTGCAACTAGTAGTTACACTTGGACTATATTTTGGCTAGGGTTTGGACTATCTGATTATCTCTTTGTGATGCGCTATCCTTGGGGAAAGGTGCACTACCCTTTGTTTGGCTATCTAGCCTAGGGTTTGCTTCCGAAGTGATTCTCTGTCAAGTTTAAGGTGCTCGGAGGGTGACTTCGGCCTATGGTTGGGTGAAAAGGGTATTTTCAATGGTAAAATGAGCACACATATTTCATATTCTAACCATTTTTTCATCACTCTTCTATTGGATATGATTTGATGTGGATCATATCTTCTTTCCTGTAGCTATGCAAAACCATAGTCTTTGAGATTTTCTTGAATCTGAGATAAGCATGATCTAATTTTAACAATGAAGGGGCCAATGATAAAAGGGAACGTGAGGTTGGAAGATTTGCACAACTTTAGGAAATGTTCTTTCTCAGATATAATTATTTTCCTGATGAATTCAAGGGAAAAGATTCTAGGGGTCAGAAAAATAGGAAATAGATGGGGGGATTCATGAAAACCATAAACCCAGATTAATATTGAGTGCATGAATGGTGGCCTATGGTGGACTAGACTACTTCCAGGAATGGAATACACCTTCTTACTTTATTGGATAGGTTTCTTCTGGACACATAGATGGGAGAAATGGTGATTTCAATATCAAAAACGTCTGAATCTCAGTCAATTAGGGATTCTTCATTCGCCACAAGATCTTGTTCTGTTACTGAGGTTATGATAGGATCCATGGTTGTGATAAAAAATACCCGGGAATGGGCGAAAATGGCGTGCAATTGACATACTGTTGAGACACAGTTGAACGAGGGTGGTCGTGCCAAGTTTCAAACGGTCTAGTGTTTGAAATATTAATAAAATAAACAACGAACTCCCTTTTATACTTTTCCAAATTTCGGGGGTGTGACGAAGTGGTTTGGGGCAACCCGATTTTCACCCTGAAATGCACCTGGTGGTGCCACATATCCCCGAATGAAAACCATGGTTTAAATTTCATCCTACTTTCCAAAATTAACGTCCACGTAGTTTTTCCCCCCGAAATCATCCTCGATCGTTGATCTTGAGATTTCATGATATGCAACGCATCGGGCCCCATCAACTTATCCCTCCTGTTAGATTTAGCCTCTCCCTGCCATATTTAGCCCCTTCCCTAGTTTATCGGGCTTCAAAAATGGTTTATCATCTTGTTATATCCTAAAATATTGATTTCACTTAAAACATTTAATGGTGACTAACATTCCATAAGCTTTGTAGTGTACTACCTTATGTCCAAAATTATTGCAAGATTAACAATATCTAATAAATAGATATTTATTAGGGGATTCCTTATAGTGATTTTATTTTTATTGTCATCTTTTATTCTAGTAGGGAGTGTTGATTTATTTTTATGTGGAAAAATTTTCAATGGTCTCATATTTTCCTTATTATATTCTCTTCTTAAGGATCGTTTTAGAGCATCTGCGTAACTGATTGGCCATTGGGTTGATCCTTGTGAAGTAGTGGTTGAATCTTGGGTGTATCCCAAACCAGTCTTGTTTTTTGGTGGATTCTGACTACTAAGAATGATCCAGGTGCATATCGGTGGCCACCCACCTCTTCCAACTGGCTCAAAACAATTTTATGGAAACTTACTATTTTTAGTAGTTTTTTCGGTTCCTAAACTTTCAGGGCAATTTTGAGGGCCTAAATGAAGTTTTTCTTGGAATTGAACACCTAAATTATTTAAAAGAGATTTGATTGAGCCCCCAAAATTAATCTCCTCGATGATATATTTCCAACACTCTATCGTGTACCCCAAACAGAGATTGTATGCCAAAGTTACGCCCTTGGGAAGTTGATACACCAAACTACCCAAAAACGGGGTCCACAAAAATATTGGCTTTTAATCTTTTGGGGTTAGGGTTTTGGATTTTATTTATGTTGAAAGGGCCTTTAGAGCCTCATTTTAATCATATTCTTTCAAATGTGATTAGTCGTCACATCTCTTCTCAGAGATAAGCTACCATGATTCTTGTGAGTCTTTCACTCTGTATTTCTACAGTTTTTTACATTTCGCTCATTAATAGAAATTGTGTATTAGTGTATCTCTGTGTTTATGGTTGCATATATGATATATATATATTTCTGTTATATTATTGGATATCTTATATATCGTTTTACATTTATTTATTATATCTCCGCTCTCATTTTGTGCCGAAAAATAATTTGGATCAGTGGTATCAGAGTAGGATGCTCTTGATCATTTTTTCAGTGCATGTTCTCGACGAGGTCTGAGTATATAATTTTGGGTCTAGAGCTTGTCTCTCTTAAATAAAACCACTCTCGCATGCCCAATAAACCCTCCATGTTGGAATAAAATAAAATGACAAAGTAGACAATTCTATTAATTTGTTGCTTGAGTAAGCTCTCACACAACAAAAGGATGAAATGATGGAGAATTTTTCACACATCCTTCAACGTTTTTCGATAAAATCAGGTGTGTATTCATCAAGAGACCACTTTGGAGGCACCTTGCCTTTCAAGGTACAAGTTAATTTTTATATTCCCATATTTGAAGGACATATAGATGCAGATGCCCTAGAAAAATGGTTAAATCTTCTAGAAGCTTATTTCTATGGTCATAATTTATGTGATAGGGAAAATATCACCTTCACACTCCTTAAGGCTCCTCCCCATGTCAAACATTGGTGGGAAAATTATTGGGAGAAAATTTCCACAGAGGAGTCTATGTTGAAATTACTAAGACAACTGAGAGGGGGGGGGGGGTGAATCAACTGTTACTGTGCTTAAACAATCTTAAGTCTATTAAAATATTCTTAATATTTCTCCAAGTGACCATCAATATTATACTACCTATGGACAACATAAATAATGAGCATCACTCACACATAAGATATACACAGAGACAGATTTTCATGAGGAAACACATAAAGGGAGAAAACCTCTTTTTCTTCAAAATGATAGGAAGTCTTTTAAGTTTTGTACATCATCTATAATTGAGCACCAACTCAATGTGAGGCTATAACCTCTATTTTGCAAGCTGCAAATTGCCGAGAGCACCAACTCTTTGTTTTCTCTAGCACCTACTAGAAGGAAGCACCAACTCCCTAGTTTCTCTAGCACCCACTAGAACGAAGCACCAACTCCCTAAGTGTTCCAGCACCAACTGGATGGAAGCACCAACTTCTAGTCACACAGGCACCAACCTATATAAAAGATAACAACTGTTCTCCCTTGCACCACCCTGCCACCCTGGTTTTTTTGGCTACAACCAGATAGAAGCTACAAATCCCTGTGTTCAAGCACCCACTTGAACCTCTGAGGACAATAGTCCTCCCTAGCACCTCCCTACCACCCTTATTAAAAATAATTGATTGAATAACCAACAACACAGATAAATCAATTCTTACCACTTCTTCACTATTCTGCAATTCTTCTCTGCTACACTATTCTTCTGCTCTGTTCATATTTGACTTGACTTGTTGTCTCTGTCTATCTGTTCTTTCTCTGTCTTTCTCATGCTCTTTGATATGTGCACATTCTACTATCTTCACCTTTTCTCTTATGTTCATAATTTGTTCCTTATCTCTGAGATTTCTTCACACTACGCATGATGTAGTTTTACCTTTCTATAGTTCAACTCATTTTTCAATCGGAACAACCAACTTTGCACAGTCATCTCATATCTCCTTTTATTCACACACACCTCATACATTACACCTCGAATATCATTGGGAAAAAAAACACCTCAGAAATTGAATTGCCAACCGATCAAGAATTATGAATCAGTTTTGCTAACTGAATCGTAACTGATCAATTAACTGTGAGGTAAAACAGTAGCTCTCTGATCATATTCAAATTCACCTACACCGTTGGATTAAATCTGCAGAGTCTTGCATTTATTTTTCCATTTCGCATTTCGACATTTTGGCATTCCTGTGGTGAAGTGTTTTGACACTCCAACTCCTAGTATCTGAAACCTACACCAAAAGGTGTTTTTTACATTTCGGCATTTTGGTATTCCGGCATTCCTATGGTGAAGTGTTTCGACACTCCAACTCCCGGTATCTGAAACCTACACCAAAAGGTGTTTTTGCAGTTCTTCATTTCAACATTCTTGTGGTGAAGCATATCGACTCTCCAAGTCGCAATCTCCGAAATGAAGTTTATTTGTTAGCAGCTTTCGCAATTTCGCATTTCGACATTTCATGATTTTGCATATCGCAACTTCGAGACTCTTGTGATGAAGAGTCTCGACTCTTGACTGCTCCAACTCCTGGTATCCGAAACTCTGAAATGGAGTCTTTGTTGATGTGCATGTTTCGGGATTTCGGCGTTTCGCATTTCGTAACTCCGGGACTCCTGTGATGAAGAGTCTCGACTCTTGACTCCTCCAACTCCTGGTATCGAAAACTCTGAAATGGAGTCTTTGTTGATGTGTCTGTTTCAGGATTTCTGCGTTTCGCATTTCACAACTCTGGGACTCCTGTGATGAAGAGTCTTGACTCTTGACTCCTCCAACTCCTGGTATTCGAAACTCTGAAATGGAGTTTAGCTTCTGATACCCGAAATGGATTTTAGCTTCTGATCTTGCCATGCGATCAATGTTGTGCTGCTGGTCATGATATTTCTCTTCTTCGTCATCGTCGAGCTGACCTTGCCATTAATGACAAACAAATATTCTACCTTCTGTCTGCCCATAATAAATATGCCAACAATCTCCCCCTTTGGCATTGATGACAACCTTGAAGAACATCCAACTATACCACTGTAGAATCCGGAGTTTAGCTTTCGATCTTGCCATGCGATCAACGTTGTGTTGTTGGTCGTGATCTTTCTCTTGTTCGTCATTGTTGGGTTGAACTTCCCATCAATGAAAAACAAATACTCTTCCTTCTATCTTCTCGTAATAAATATGCCAAAAATCTCCCCCTTTGGCATTGATGGCAACCTTGAAGGACATCCAACTATACCACTGTAGCATCCTTGAAATTACCACACTTTCTCCCCCTTTGACATCAATGTCAAAGAATAGACACGCTCCCCCTGAGCTGTTGCAGTAAATACTCCCCCTGTCAACTATGAGCAACTTAGAAATACAACAGATATTCAATAAGTACTCCCCCTGACCAGGTGAACGGATTAGACGAAAGAAGTTATAACCCCCAACTTTTGACGAAGATATCCAAAAGAGGTCGCTGCTAACGGTTTAGTAAAGATATCAACTATTTGTTCTCTGGAAGGGATATAATTCAGCTAAACAAATATGTTTGTAACTTTTTCTCTGAGAAAATGGTATTTTATTGGTATATTCTTAGTCTTGGAATGAAGAACAGGATTCTTGGAGACACTAATGGCACTGGTGTTATCATAGTGAATTGTAATCGGATCAGTATAGTTTACCTTCAAATCTGCAAGAGTTTGGATCATCCACAAAATCTGAGTGCATAAATGTACTCTGCTTCTGTAGTCGATAAGGAAATAGATCCCTATTTCTTATTAAGCCATGCTACCAATGAGTCACCCAGGAAGAATGCACCTCCACTAGTGCTCTTTCTCTCATCCACACAATTTTCCCAATCTGCATCTGAATAAGCAGTTAACTGAAAATTATGATTTCTGGGATACCACAGACCATAAGTCATTGTTCCCTTCAAGTATTTTAATATCCTTGTGACAACTACCAAATGACTTTGTTTAGGAGCAGACTGATAACGACCTACCATTCCAACAACTTGCATTATATCAGGACGGGATGTTGTGATGTACATAAGACTTCCTATCATAAAGAGATATGTCCTTTGATCAACATCCGGTGAAATATCATCTTTATTGAGCTTGCAACCAACCACCATAGGTGTCATAACAGGAGAGGAATCCTCCATCTGAAATTTCTTCAACATCTCTTTCAAATATTTTTCTTGAGAGATAAATATTCCTGCAGAACTCTGATTTACTTGTAAACCAAGAAAATATGACAGTTCTCCTATCATGGACATCTCAAAT
>ML789941.1:271617-282307 GCA_009831015.1 Picea engelmannii
TTCTTGTTCTTGCTTAAGATCGATTACTTCATTTGAAACAATTATTGGTTTGTTGCTTGCTTTCACTGCCTTCTTTAATTGTTCCATTGTTTGAAGTGTTTTATTTGCCTTAACATGATGAGCATGAACCACATAATCTTGACCTGCTTTGGTAAATTGATATTGATTCTTTGTTCTGTAGAAGATTACCTTACGATCATATAAATATGGACTACCTAAGACCATTCCACATTCTCTTAATGGAACTACATCACATGTTACTTCGTCCACATACTTAGATGAAATTGCAAATTTGATTGTGCATTGCTTTGTTATGTGCATTTGATGATGATTGCTTATCCATTTAAGTGTGTAAGGCTTATGATGAGTTTGTGTTTTTAACCCCAATTTCTTAACCAATTCTTCTGAGATTAGGTTAGATTGAGATCCATTGTCGATTAATGTGTCTATCTTAGTGTGTCACATGATTAACATTATATGAAACAAGTTTCTTCTACAATCAATGCCTTCACCAATTTTACCTGTCATACCAACCAATGAGATCTTTGATTCATCACCTGAATCTGATCCCAAGTCTGTGGGTTTTGTTGTCGTTGCCACTGTCTACATTCCCTTCTTTTCCTTGAACCACTTTGGCCTCTCCTTGGGATGTAACTGCCAACATCTATCCTCATCATGTCCCTCTTTCTTGCAATGCTTGCAAGAGGGCTTTCCTTCCTTCCTCGTCACTGCATTTGCATTTTTTCCATGCCTTTTCCTCTTGTCCTCTTTTCTTGAAGACGATGATTCCCCTGACACACCTGCTTTCCCTGCTTCAATATACGTAGCTTGAACAGAAACCTCATCAAGGTTAGTGGGTCCAAACATGAAAACAGTGTTTCTAATATTCGCAGGTAAACCTCCTATATACTTCATAAGAGTTTCTTGTGTTTGTAAAGGGATATCTAACATTAATGCCATTTTTCAAAATCCATCGGTGTATTCTTGCATTGTTTGTCCTTTTCTTAGTTTTAAAGATTTCCATTCAATTAATGATTTTTCTTTATAACCCAAAGGATAGAATTGTTTCCTAAGTGCAGAAATGAAACTCTTCCATGATTGAAATACCTTACCCGCTTGTTGCGTTCCATTTTGCAACTTGCTTTGCCACCATATGAGAGTTGTACCTGCAAGTCTCAAAGATGCCAACTTGATTTGTGTGGCCTCATCTTTGATCTATTGTACACTACAGTATACCTCCATCTGCCTGATCCAATTGTCAAGTTTTTCTGCATTTACTTCACCATCATATATCGGCAACTCAAATTTAACATCAAGTTTTAACAATGGCATTTCATTCTTATGCTTATAAATATTTTTCTTTCCATTAGATTTAGAAATTGAACTTGAAGAAGAAGGAGAAGAAGGAGGTGATGATGGAGGTGAAGGAGGAATCTGAGGATGATCCTCTTCCTCTTCACTTTTTCCCTTTGAATATTCACCCAAAACTGGTCTCTTTCGTTCTAGGTAATCCTCGTACAAAACTTTCACCATCTCCGACATAGCAAGGAATGTTTTCCGGAACTCTTTCTCATCCTGAGAAATCCCTTCTTCCGATGCCATCTTCTCACTGTGAGAAGCTCTCTTTATCAATCCAATTAATGGATTCTCTGCAACAAGCTCGCCTTCACCACGCTGTAGCTTTTCCTTGGTTAACATGCAAAACTCAAATCCAAACGTCAACTAGCTCTGATACCACTTGATCCGTAGGATCTTTTAATCACTGTGGTTGAATTTTTAATTGCATGTGTTAATTAACCATTTGAGAATCTTAATGAAATAATGAGGAAATAAGAGGAATTATGACAGCCATATACACATATGCAGATCTGAAATGAAGTAATAAATAGCAAACCATAACAAGAGAATTGATTACAGAGTTCGGCACAACATTGCCTACGTCTCCGGGCCTTTGTCTCTGTGGGGGAGGCTTCTTTATTTCTGTTCAAAAGCTCAAAAGTACATTGCAGCAATGCCAATTGGCTACAAGACTGATCTGGTAATGTTCTTCCAGATCTATAAAACTCGGCAAAATAAACGGCACGCAAAACGGATGACCAGAGCTCCCAGAAATGGCCCGCAAGTGTCTGCTCCTCAATAGCTTCCCTGCATAAAAATGGCTTTGGCTTGGCTTCCCTTTAGCATAACTCTAGTCTGACTGTCCTCCCATGGCCTCAAACAGGCTTGGTTTTTATAGATCTGAAGCTGGTTATCCATCCCCAACTTTCTCCCAAAATTTGGGCTCCAAAAATGCCCAATATCTCCCAAAAATGACCAAAATCCATTAATAACAGGCTAAAATCAATAAAAATCCAAAACTATATAACAAAAAACCCACTTTTGTATAAATTGTGGGCGCAGCCCCCTTCGGCACGCGCTCCTGGTCATATGGAGGAGCGGCCATGTGGCCAGGCGCTCCACCTGTGTGCTAGCCCCCTGTCCGGTTGGGTCCTAGTCTTCGGGCATGTGGATAGAACCGCGGGCTAACAAACTTAACCCCCGTGCCCAAATTTGATGGATAGGCCCTGATTCCGTTGGCAGTGGTTACATGGTGGCACCGAAGTCCGAGGGCTAGGCCCTATCCCATTACTCCCGTGCATATGGTAAGCCCCCCTGTCCGGGCTCTGTGGTCGCATAAACATAACGAACCATGGGCTGGGGCTAAGCCCCGGCCCTTTCCGCCTCCAACTTATCCTTTAAACCAACTTAAATATATTCTTTGTCATATAGTTAATAAGTACTAACTGTGGAGCGGGTGGTTAGCCCGGTCCTACTAGTCCGTAGTGTAGAGGAGGTCGGGGATTCGACCCCGGTGGAGACCCCATAATTTTACACAAATCATGAGCCAACCATAGGGTGCCACGTGGCAACCCATGAATGGGCCACGTGGCACCTCTCTGTTTGTCGAGAATGATGCCACTTGTTGAGTGCTGATTCATCCACCTGCCTGCCACGTATTCTGCCACCTATCACCATACCTTCCTAGTCAGCCTGTTGATGTCATCCATGCCACGTCAGCCTATGCCATGTGTCACCCTTATAGTGGTGACACGTGTCACCCTCTGACTAGTCCAACTGTACCTTTCATGTGCTCCACCACCTGCCACATGTCATCACTAGAAGCTGCCATGTTAGTTGTACTGTCGTACGACCTGTACAGTCAGCCTGCCATGTGGCACTGTACAGACTGTACGGACTGTACAGTCACCCATTTTTTTTGCCTGTTTGGGTTTTCGGACAGAATGCGATATCTTTCGTATACGAAGCCCATTTGAAGAAGTAAATATATGGCCGGAATCAGGAATATGAGACGGATGCAATGGAATTGGTTTCATCGGATTCTGAGCACTTTCATTTTTTAGCATTTTTGAGCCCTGTCAGGCTCCTTGATCTGATTCTGGATCACCACTTCGATGAAAAGGGGTTCTAAAACATGTAAGTTCACTCAAAGGCCAGAGCCCCAAATTCTTGAAGTGAATGAGGGTCATCAGATCTAGGAAATGCATGGTGAAAGTTGGTTGAGGATAGGTGGGTCCAATGGTGGTCAACTTCGTCACTGACCACTTCGACGAAAATGGGTCTAAAACATGTAAGTTCATCTGAAGGCCAGATCCCCGAAATCCCAAAGTGAATGAGGGTCATTGGATCAATAATTCAGGTGCAAAATAGACCGTATGATATAGAGTAATGATACAAAGGGGAAATACATATGACACTTCAGGAGATCCATGTCAGCAAGGAAACGTAGCGCAATCATATGGTGACAAGTGTCAAGGTTGAGTTGGCATTTTAGGTATACATAAGTCATGAATCTAGGGGACACGTGGAATCCACTCAACCACTGCTACATCAATAATGGCATCAACAAGCTACATCACTCCGAGAGTATGTCCTTCGGGGATATCCAATTTCTCCTACCAACAACTAGACGAAGCGTTGAAGGGCGAAGTCATGAACTAATAAGCATGAGATGTTAACCAATTTCTCCAGGTTCTCTCATGACCATTAGATCAACCGTAGTGGAAGGATAGAGTAAGCATGAGATGTTAACCGATAACAAGAGGTCATCTTCATGTTATGACTTATTCAGTAATTAAACCTTCAGAGGGATTGAACTACTTCATAGTTCGAGTAGCCCGAAGTCCTGGAGTCGGGAATATCCGAAGCTCCTTTGTGCATAAGCCCACGTTCCTAGCTCCTAGAAATGTGAAGGTTATTAAGAAAGGAAGTGTTGATAAGCACTCCGATAGAATGTGCTCCAGAATAATTAAAATACTCCAAAGGGCGGAGTCTTGAAATGTCGAAATCCCGAAGAGAATGAGAACCGCCCATCCTAATGTGAAAATAAAACACGACCGTCAATATGGATAAGTGATTAAGCACTTGTTTGGCTTAGAGATTAGTCACATCCTATGGTCATATGGAATAGAGGTCTTGAAAGTGCATCTGTGTGAATTCAACATACAGTGGAAGAATTTTTCCTTGGTCAGGAAGAAACTTTGAACCAGATAGGATATGGATTCTGCCTGATTGATATTAAGTGATAAAATACATCCAATGGATAGGAACGCTAATAAAAAATATTAAATATGATCTATTGGAGAATGAGAGACGCAACAAAAGCTTAAGGATAGAATAAGAAGGCATGGGATCAAGTTAAAATAAATCGATCCATACCTGTGATCGATTTATGTAATTCCCTCTTACTAAGTTGAAAATAATTCACGTAAATGTGTGCAATAATAACAGAGGGAGATATTAATTGTAAATTAAATGGAAAATGTTATTACTATTAACTTAAATGAAGAGGTTCAGTGGTCCAAATAAAGGGACACAATGCTTCAATGCTCACACCAGTTGGAATACTATATAAGAAAGAAATAACGGTGAAGAAGGAGAGTCTCTATAGTCCAGATCAGAAGATCAAAGAAGAAGCAGAATCCAAGAAGAAGAAACAATGATACTTATGCCATGAGGGTGGAACGGAGGAGCACGAAAGGATTTATATCCTTTACTAAGTAAAATGTGAATTAAGGGAGTTGGTGCTTCCTAGGGTTGGTTCCCTAAAGTTAAGGGAGTTGGTGCCCTAAAGACAAGGGAGTTGGTGCTTCCTAGGGTTGATTCCGTGAAGAAGGGGATTTGTGTTTCCTAGAGTTGGTGCTCTAAAAAGGATTGGTTTCCTTCTCTAATATTTATATAAACATTGTAATTTGTTAACAATATTTATATAATTGATTTCAGTACAAGTTCATTGTTGATATATTGTGGCAATTCATATTGAAAAAGGGTAATACTGATTCACTCCCCCCTCTCAGTATTTCCAACAATTGGTATCAAAGAAAGTGCCTTTAGCATAGTCTAATAACTAGAAGGTAGATCTTGAAATAAATGGATTAGCAAGAGGGAATGTCTTCCACCAAAGCACTATTTTTTAATGGAGGTGGTTATTCTCTCTGGAAAATAAGAATGAAAAGCTTCTTGTTGGCTCTAGATTTTGATATCTGGCAATCTATTGTAGATGGTTACACTGCACCAACCAATCCACCCACAAATACTGTAGGAAATAAAAACTGCAATGAAAATTCAAGAGAAGTTAATTTCATTCTAGGAGGATTGACAAATTCTATATGTGTGAAGATTATGCCCTGTAATTCAGCTAATGAAATATGGGAAAAATTGGAGGTTTTATATGAAGGAGATATAAAATTCAAGGAAGCCAAACTACAAACCTATAGAACTCAGTTTGGAAATTTGAAAATGAAAGAAGAAGAGAACATTCATAAATACTTTCATAGGGTAGATGAGGAATTTAATTTAATTCAATTACCTATGAGATATGATTCCAAGATTTACACAATTGAATATAGACCAGAACTTGACAAACTCATAGTAGATCAACTTCATGGAATTTTTACAGCATATGAGATGAGAACAGGGAACAAAAAATTATCAAAAGAAGAAACAACCTTTAAGGCATATAAAGAAAAGAAGAAACAAGAACACATGTCTAATGAATATTAGTCAGACATATCAAATGTAGAAGAGGCCAACTTTATAAAGAAACTCCAAAAAGGATTTGGAAAATATAAAGGAAAGTTACCCTTCAAATGTTTCAACTGCGGTAGTATCAAACACTTTTCTAACAAATTTCCCTATCCCAAGAAGGAGGATAATGATGATGAAGCCCACAACCAGAATTACCAATACAAGAAGAAATTTTATAAGAAAAAAGAAATTATACTCTAAATAAGATATTGGCTCTTCAGATATGAGTGAAGATGAAAATTCAGAGCTTATATTTATGGGAATGAACACTCAAAATAATAATGTAGATAATGAAGAAAACTCTAAAAGTGAAGGTGAAGTATATATAGAAGCATGATTGATTAGTTCTCTGGAGGAACTAAGAAAGTGTAAAAATAAGTACAAACTACTTAGGGCACAACTTCAAGAATTTGAAGAATCACATCAATCAAGAGAAATAGATGCATCAAGAAGCATCAAAGAGTCAGAGAAGATCATCAGTGATTTGAAGTACCAACTCCTTAAAGCTAAAAAAATTGAAGAAGTCATTTTAAAACAACTCAATGATAGAGAACAAGTATGTAATAAGCTAGAGGTTGAGATTGAGTTTCTAAAGGTGAATTTGAAAAAGAAAAGAAGAGATCAAAATTTGAAAACAGTTCAAAAATCTTGGATGAAATTCTCTGATCCAGATTATTTTTGGCGCGAAATGAGAGCGAATATATAATAAATAAATGTACAGAGATATCTCAGGTATCCAATAATATAACCGAAATATCTATATCAGAGTTGTAACCATAAACATAGAGATACATTAATACACAATTTCTATTAATGAGCGAAATGTACAAAACTGTAGAAATACATAGTGAAAGACTCGCTATAATGGTGGCAACTTATCTCTGAGAAGAGATGTGATAGCTACTCACATTTGAAAGAAAATGATTACAATGAGGCTCTAAAGGCCCTATTAACATAAATAAAATTCAAAACTCTAACACCGGAATATGAAAATCCAATAGTTTTGTGGACCCCGTTTTTGGGTAGTTTGGTGTACCAACTTCCCGAGGGCGTAACTTTGGCATATGATCTTAGTTTGGGGTGCACGATAGCTGGTTGGAAAGGTATGTTTGAGGAGATTCATTTTGGGGGCTCAATCAGAGACTTCAACTATTATTGAGGTGTTATATCCCAAAAAAACTTCATTTAGGACCTCAAAATGGCCTCAAAAGTTTAGGAACCAAAAACTGCTAAAAATAGTAAGTTTCCAGAAAATTGTTTTGAGCTAGTTGGAATAGATGGGTGGCCACTGATATCCACCTGGATCATTTCTCCCTCCTTAGTAATAAATGGCCTCCATTGCATTGAGTTCCTGGGGAAGAGGGGAAATCGCATGTTGAATCTGAACCTTGGTGATCTACGTGCCTTGCTAGAGAAGTTGCACTGCTTATGTTGTTGAAGGCTCTCACGAACTTGTGGTTGGAAGGGTTGGAAATTTTTAACCAGTATGGATACATGAGATGATTGTTTTCATAAGGAATACTTGTGCTTGGCTTCAATATTTTCGACTTGTTTCTGCTGAATAGAAGGTGCTTGGACTGAGGGTGCAGTGGTTGCAGTGTTCTTTTATTCACCTTTTGAAAAGATTGTGAAGAAGCTTAATTTTGTAGTATGAGATACTACCTTGCGACACTGTTTAGGTGGGAAAGTAATTGGAAATACCTCAGGTATCTTGTAGAGATGACCCCCCAGAGTAACAATGACACTACGAGGTCAGGACTCATAAATAGAATGTCGTTTCCACATATATAGATGGACCAAGATAACATCACAGACATCTAGTGGGGAAACATCACATAATATCTCATCCTTGAAGGGTTGGATGCCATATAACAATCAACACTGTTGGATGACACATAGATCTCATCCCTGGTGAAGTCACCCGATGTTGTATGGTTGCAGGTGTGGTGTTGTCGACAATCCCAAATGTTTGATGACCTCTACTAAGGTGAGGTTCTTTTGGCTTCTTCTATCAAAAATAAAACACAGTGGGGTCCCCTTCACCCACATATGTGAATGAAAAAGGTGCTCCCCCTCTTCAGGATCTATTGGTTCTTCTGGTTGAATTTCTGCAATCGCGACAATAGAAGTGGGGTGTGCATCGATGATATGTCTTCTATAAGTATTTTCTGAATCAAATTCTGAATCAGGGTTCATCTCCTTATCTTTGATCTTAGACACCAATGATTTTTTTGAGCGACATTCATCGGTGTTGTGCCGAGGGTATTTGTGGAAATCACACAATTTTCCAGTGTCCTTCTTCATCTTTTCGTTACCCTTCTTTTCCTATAGCTTGGATGATTTTTCTGAAGGTTAGTTGTTAGGGTCGTCTTTACCATACTTTGTTTGTTGCATATTTTCATAACCAAACTCTCGTTTGTTTTAGTGCTTAAATTTTTTCTCAATTTTAACAACATATCGATAAGAAGCACCCAATGATGAGATGTCTAGAAAATCCACTTCACTTTGGATGTATCTATGTAGAGCCCCATGGTATTTCAAAAACAAATGTCACTCAGAATATTTGATACCCATCTTGGTGCACAAGGTATGGAAGTTATTGGTGAACTCTGCCACTGCTTGGCCCCTTTATTGACACAATGTGGTTCATCTCATGTATTGGTCTTCATAGTTTCCAACAGAGTAATATTGTTCCTTGAAAGCATCCACACAAAAATCCCAAGTGGCCTCCACCTCATATATTATAGACTGTTGGCATATTTATTACGGGCAGACAGAAAGCAGAGTATTTGTTTTTCATTGATGGCAAGGTCGGCTCGACGATGACAAACAAGAGAAATATCACAACCAACAACACAATGTTGATCGCATGGCAATATCAGAAGCTAAACTCCATTTCGGGTATCAGAAGCTAAACTCCATTTCGGAGTTTCGAATACCGGGAGTTGGAGGAGTCAAGAGTCGACTCTTCATCACATGAGTCTCGGAGTTACGAAATGTGAAACGTTGAAATCCTGAAATAGGCACATCAACAAAGACTCCATTTCGGAGTTTCGGATACCGAGAGTTGGAGGAGTCAAGAGTCGAGAATCTTCATCATAGGAGTCCCAGAGTTGCGAAATGAAAAACGTTGAAATCCTAAAACAGGCACATCAACAAAGACTCCATTTCGGAGTTTCGGATACCGGGAGTTGGAGGAGTCAAGAGTCGAGACTCTTCATCACAGGAGTCCCGAAGTTGCGATATGCGAAATCGTGAAATGCCAAAATGCGAAATTGTGAAAGGCACTAACAACTAAACTTCATTTCGGAGATCGCGACTTGGAGAGTCGAGATGCTTCACCACAGGAATGCCGAAATGCCAAAATGCCAAAATGAAAAAACACCTTTTGGTGTAGGTTTCAGATACCAGGAGTTGGAGTGTCGAAACACTTCACCACAGGAATGACGGAATACCAAAATTCCAAAATGAGAAAAAAACCTTTTGGTGTAGGTTTCAGATACAGGGAGTTGGAGTGTCGAAACACTTCACCACAGGAATGATGAAATGCCGAAATGCGAAATGGAGAAATAAACGCAAGACCCTGCAGATTTAATCCAACAGTCCAGGTGATTTTGAATATGATCGGAGGGCTATTGTTTCACCTCATAGTTAATTGATCAGTTACGATTCAGTTAGCAAAACTGATTCATAATTCTTGATCGGTTGGCGATTCAGTTGCTGAGGTGTTTTTTGCCCAAGGAGATTCAAGGTGTAACGGATGAGGTGTGTGTGAATAAAAGGAGATATGAGACAACTGTGAAAAGTTGGTTGTTCTGACTAAAAAATGAGTTGAAATATAGAAAGGTAAAACTACAACATGCGTAGTGTGAAGAAAGCTTAGAGATAAGGTATAGAAGCTGAATAGAAGAGAAAAGGTGAAGAGAGAAAAATGTGCACATATCAAAGAGCATGAGAAGGACATAGAAAAAACAGATAGACATAGACAACAAGTCAAGTCAAATATGAGCAGAGCAGAAGAATAGTGTAGCAGAGAAGAATTGCAAAACAGTGAAGAAGTGGTAAGAATTGATTTATCTGTGTTTTTGGTTATTCAATCATTTATTTTTAATAAGGGTGGTAGGGAGGTGCTAGGGAGGACTACTGTCCTCAGAGGTTCAAGTAGGTTCTTGAACACAAGGAGTTGTAGCTTCCATCTGGTTGTAGCCATAAAAACCAGGGTGGCAGGGTGGTGCAAGGGAGAACAGTTGTTCTCTGTTATACAGGTTGGTGCCTGTGTGACTGGAAATTGGTGATTCCATCCAGTTGGTGCTGGAACACTTAGGGAGTTGGTGCTTCCTTCTAGTAGGTGCTAGAGAAACTAGGGAGTTGGTTCTTCCTTCTAGTAGGTGCTAGAGAAAACAGAGAGTTGGTGCTCTCAGCAAGTTGCATCTTGCAAAACAGAGGTTGTAGCCTCACATTGGGTTGGTGCTCAATTATAGATGATGTACATAACTTAAAAGACTGCCTATCATTTCGAAGAAGAAGAGGTTTTCTCCCTTTATGGGTTTCCTCGTGAAAATCTGTCTCTGTGTATATCTTATGTGTGACTGATGCTCATTATTTA
>ML789941.1:282583-318643 GCA_009831015.1 Picea engelmannii
TTTTTCCTTTTGGAAGGTTAGAATGAGAACATACCTAATGGCCTTAGGTGTTGATGTTTGGGATGTAGTAGAGACTAGATACATAAATCCTGTTGTGCTAGCTTCCAAGGATGATAAGTTAGAATTTATCTTTAATGCTAAGGAAATGAATGCTATCTTGAATGGACTTGCAGAAGCCAAGTTTGTAAAGGTGATGCATCTTCAAACTGCCAAAGAAATGTGGGATAAACTTATTAGCAGCTATGAAGGAAATGGGAAAGTAAAAGATGCCAAACTTCAAACATTTAGGTTGAAGTTTGAACAACTAAAGATGAATGAAGATGAAACAGTTAGCAAGTATTTTTTAAGAGTTGAAGAACTTTTGAATGCCATGAAGGGTCTTGGTGAGAAGTTTTAAGAATCAATTTTAGTTCAGAAGATTTTAAGATCTTTGCTTGATAAATTTAATCCAAAAGTCTCTGCAATAGAAGAACTAAATGGTCTTAAAACTTTGTCCATTAATCAACTCCTAGGAACTTTAACTGCATATGAAATGAGAATCAACAAAGATAAATCCATTACTAGAGAAGCATCTTTTAAAGCAGACAAGAATACTGATTCCGATTTAGATGATATTGAGGAAAAATTTGTGAGAAGGTTAAAGAAAGGATCAGGAAAATATCAAGGCAAGCTTCCCTTCAAATGTTTTAATTATGGTAAGATAGATCATTTTGCATATAAGTGTCCCCATCAGAAAAAGGACCAGAAATCTGATGATGAAAAGAAGTACAAATTCAAGAAATATAGTAAGAAGAAAAGTTTGTGTGCAAATAATGACAATTCCTCAGAAGACACCAATAGTGACTCTTCCTGTGAAGATAAGGTAATTGACTTCATGCTTATGGCCAAAGAGGATTATTATAATAAAATCATAGGCAGTGATGATAATGATGAAGATTTTATGGTTGAAATGGAAGGAGAACTGATCAGTGCACTAGAAGAGATTGGCAGACTCAGAATTAAGAACAGAAAGCAAAAACAATTGTTGATACAGTTCAAGAAAGACAATAAACAACCTGATGAAGACTTTGCCCTGCTGAAAGTGGAATTAGAAGAGAAAAAGAAAATAGAAGACATACTGAAACAACAGTTGTCATAGAAGAAAGCGATGTGTGAAGCCTAGAAGAAAAGATAGTAAAAACCAGAAAAGAAATGGAGAAGTTTAAGGGATTGTATCACCAAAATCTGCCAAGTATTAAAACCTCGGAAGGATTAACCTCCATTCTAAATCAGCAAAGAAACCCAAAGTTGAAATCTGGATTGGGGTATGAAGAAGGATCAAGTAGTGATCATCCAAGTAATACAGAACCTATCAAGTTTGTCAAATCCTCAAACATTGACAACAACCACTCTGCAAAAACTAAGAAAGAAAATCAGCCACCAAGAAAGAATGAAATAAAAAGTACCAGAACTGAATCTGTAGATCAAAGAGACTATTGACATGAAAGAAATCGACCTCCTCAAAGAAGACAAATTTTTTCAAGGTACAAAGGTTTTTTCTATGGTTATTGTTTTTTCTACTCTAACTTTGGTCACAAAGCTATAAATTGTTCTTTAAGATTTAGATATGAGCAATCAAGTTTTTCAAGGAATAATTTTCTGCCACCAAAAAGATTGAGACAACCAAGCAAAAAACAATCATAGACTATAAATAATGTGATGAATGGGAGGACACAGGTGAAACACAACAACAATTATGAGCATAAAAATCATTATGATTTGTTATTCAGTGAACCAGAATGTTACAACTATCATAATTATGGACATAAAGCTGGAGACTATCGCTTAAGGAATTACAAGCCAGATTTGATCCCCATTGCTGAAAATGTCAAGGTTTGGAAGAAGAAAGTAGATGACAAGTGTGGACTAGTGTTATCAACCCAAAGACAAAAGAATCCCTGGTATATTGATAGTGGATATTCCAAACATATGACTGGAGACAAAAGTAAGTTTCTAACTCTAAGTGAAAGCAAATTAGGGAATGCAACTTTTGGAAATGATGCACCAAGAAAAATAAAAGGTAAAGGAATGGTAAGTCTAAGTAATGGCAAAGGGAAAGCTCAAGATTTGTTGTTTGTAGAAGGTCTGAAACACAATATGCTTAGTGTCAGTCAAGTCTGTGACCGAGGATGTGAATTCGTTTTTACCTCTAAAGACTGTAGAATAAAATATGTGAATTCAGGACAACTAGTTGCAAAAGGGATAAGAACAGAAAACAATGTCTATGTGTTCAAAGAAGAAAAAAAAAGAATGCCACTTAAGCAAGTATGATGAAAGTTGGATGTATCTCGAACCAATCTAACGGTTGATATATCACTTAAATTTCCTCCACGAAATCTGACAACTGTACTTTCCAAATCCAATCTTGATCGAATGATTGGGAAACCATCTGAAGATCATGCTTTAGATCTGTCGGTTGATATCTATTTCTTTCCAACCTCTAACTTCCTCTTGATATTATGGTCCTGAATTTCCCCGAAAACTACATCAGCGAACATGATTCCTCCTTGATTCAATGGTTGTGATTACTCCTGAAGTTTAAAAGGGAGCGGTCACGATTACTCCACAATCCTTTGCATAGATTTCCTTAATTGAAAAACTATGTTTCGGATTCACTCAATTGCGCCTTATCTCCTAATATTTTTCTGCATTGATCCACCTTAGAGATGATCTGGTAATATGAGGGACTCCTCTATTTCGTGTGCTATGTTTTCTGTGTAACCTACTATGTTATCTCTCCTGAGCTTTAGTATCTCACAATGTATATATTTGATCTTCTTGATAATGACAATACCATAATATCATGTCCAACATTGATCATTTTGGCCTTCTTTGACATCAATTACAACACCATAACATCATGTCCAACGTTTTCCAAGATCATATATAACTTGTTCTACATTTTTGTCAAAGTTGTCAGGGAAAGATAGAGGTAGAACATATTGTAACAATAAAGGGATCATTAATGTTTAGGAAAATAAAACCATATTATAATACTAAAAATTCGTATATTTACCAATATAGAAATCTACCAAAATAATTATCTTAATGAAGGTATGTCAGTCATGTGTTTTCACCCCACAAAATTCACATTTCTTTGTTAAGATATTATTTATGTTTAAGGCAAATCCCGTGGGAAATTTAATTTTCCGAATGACCTCTTTTACAACATTTCTTTCTTTCTCTATAAATAACCATGGAAGACTATTTCAGTGTCCATTTCTATTTGAATAAATAACATTTTGCAATGCATGATTGGATTCCTGAATGTATGTGCATACAAATTTTGAAAAAAAATTCTTTGTCACTCCCATCTGCGATTTTCCACAACATTTTTGTTACATTCTTCCCTATATGCATTGTATCAAAAAAATGAGCTATTTTCAGGTGCTCATAGCAGGAAAACCTATTGAATTGTACATGGTAACTTTTCATTCCTCATGGAATCCCATTAATTCCTTGACGACATTTATGAAAATTAATTAATGAGATTACAACAATAATTATTAGATACAATAAACAAACTTCAATACAAATTAAAATTGTAAAACATTAATATATATGACACATAGACTAAATTCTTACCTTGACGGTTTCTATTATATTCCAACTTACATAGGTGAGGTGTCATTTTTTGTGGTTTTATTCCAGTCTCTTATTTAAAATTGAAAATATATTTCTTTGTAGTTCGATAGGTATGGTTATTAGGGAGGAAGTTCCTATACTCATTAAATACCTCCTTTCCTATACTTCTTGAACAATGTGATTTCATCCTAGGACCAAAAACTGAACATGTAAATTTACCCTTTGTTTTAAGACCTACTAGATATGGATTAATGTTAGTATTATTTATATAACAAGGAATTGATATTTAAGAAGTATGCATCATATTTTCATAAAATTATATACTATTAAAGTGTAGCAACATGTTATATACCACAAAAATGTGTTAGCCCTAGGGAATCATGAATTATCCATGGAATTGAAATTTGTTTCACCCTATTGGTCTAGAGATGTTGTAAATAGTGATGTTATCCCATAACTTTAGTAGCTCGTCGACAATAGGTTCAATATATACATTCATATATTTCACTTGGTACTTACCTAATTTGGTGAAAGTACACATAATTACTACCCTGAATATATAAGTAATTAGGCAATGAATAAGAAAAATGAAATACAACATTCAAACCAATTTTGTAAAAAAATATCTGGAACAATCATTTCCAAGATTGTGTGCTACCTCTTTATTGAAATCCAAGGAGGAAGGTTATTGTTTAAAATTAAAAATAGACCACACTGATTAAATAGACCTGATCTAACCCAATGGATTGACACCATCAACTGCCAATGAAAGCCTTACATTAGGATGTTCTTCTTTAAAAAATTTCCATCTTTCACCGATGTTTCTAAATGCATAACCATCTGTAGGAATTCGAAGAACACCATATTCACTTTTGTGCCATACATGGTAATCCATAAATAATGCAATTCTTTGGCACATGAAAAATCGCTCCAAACATGGAATTATAGGAATATGAAGAAGAACCTTGTGAGGGACCTTTTTTATTTCTTGATCGGTTCTATATCTATTGATTTGACATCGCAGGCATTTTGTTTCCAATGCATATTGTCCATAATATATAATACGATCGTTTAGACATGCATCAATAACCTGATACTCCATTCTGATATCTTTCATAATGGCACAAATATCTTAGTATGTGTGAGGTAAATTATTTGACAGTGGTACAAAAAAATCACCTAACAATATACAACATAAAAAATAACTAGTTAATGTAAATAATAGTAATAAAAAATATTGCATCCTTAATTTACACATTAATTGACACTAAAAATAGAGAAAAATAAAGTTGACCTTTACGTATAGTATGTGATGAATTATATTATGTACCTTAGGATATATGTGAGACAAGTGTTTGAAAAACCATTCAATACCTTCAATTTCATCAACAACATTATATCAGAGAGAATATTTGTTCTTGAGCCTTCATAAAGGGGTTGTTATTCCTTTTCAAGCAAAGGTACATCATAAATAGCCTCATAGTTTTCCTCGTCAATTTGAGAAAATATGTCTTGGATCAAACTATTTTTCCCATCATTAGGCTCAAAAATATTATTGGTGTCATATTCTTCCATAGGATTGACTTGATCTTCAATGTCCATACCATCTTCCACATATTGTACAATAGTATATCTACTACTACTTGGTAGATATTTATCCGGTAATAGACACCTAGGAGGATTTATCTTTACAATTACAAACAATCAATATCATTAGTGTATATAACAAATATTAAAAAAAAATAAAAAATTATAAACACAATCAATACAAAGACATATATAAAGACTAACTTACCATGGGACGATATGGATTCCCTCCTTCACAATTCCCATATGTCCAACAATGTATTTCAATTGTTTAAGGCTTCTTCTTTTCAAGTCCCTGCATTGATTGCAAGGGCAATAAAATTTCCCATCAGTATCGACCTATGCCTCAAATACAACCCTTAACCTAAAAATCATTCTTTCACTCTCTTGAGGTGTTGGCATTGGGATTTTCTACATTTACAAAAAAATCTAGTGAAGAAATATAAGTACATTAATATACAAATATATTCTTATGGTACAAATTTCATCGAATTATATTGACCCCATATGTCCTAGAGAATTAATCCAGTTTTCTCATAGATTTATTAAAGGTTTATAACACTAGTCAACAATTAATCAACAAATCAAACCATACATTTTTACCACATAATTTCCAAAGCTTGACTATAAGCAAGTAATAAAATCAAACAATAAAAAAGAACTAGACCAAAAAAATTTGTATAGTAATTAAATGGAATTGTGTAGACATGTTCATACCTATTTCCTAGGGAACAATTCATGTCATCAAATGAAATAGGGTGTAAGGGTTATGGATCCAATCTGGGTGTTTAAAAAAGAGACATAGTAATATTAAAAATTTGTAACCTTCAAAGTACAAAATACGAGCTATGCAGATCAAGAATTGGATTTGAGGCAGTAGCACATAGAAAGAAGACTAATAAATCATTAAATGAACAATGATCATAAAATGATTTCATAATCGTTACACCTACAACAAAATAGTCGAAACCACTCACCTCCATTGATCTTCCGATGAATGTTGACTATGTCAAAGTTGACCAACAGAGTTAAGTTAGTGACCGTTAAACCGTTTTCAAATGGGTATTTGGCATCCTCTACATTCTTCTATACATCAATGAGATATCGTCAAAATATCGATGGATACAGATGTGCGTAGGAAGTCCAACATTCATCAAGGTGCCCAGAAAAAAAAAAAAAAAAAGAGAGATTAAAATTTCAATATTATGTCATAATTTGCGAAAATATGATTGAATTTATCCTTATCGTCGGAATGTTTTGTCGAATTTTGACCCCATATGTAGTATCTTGTCCTCAACCTCCCATGCCCCAATATATTTTGGCATTTCTATTAATTATTATTTAATTAAAGGAAAAATGTATGTTTTGTAAGTTATTATGGTCACAATGATACATATATCTAACTTATAGCTTGAGTTCACATTTTCGGGGAGAAAACACAAACTTTAATCGATATATACATGTGAGATCCCCCCATGGAATGCACTACCTGAACTCCTTAATCAACTATGTAAAGATATGTATCCTTCCACCTGAATGAAAGTGTATCATCTTGTAAGAGTTGTGCATACCAAAAAATTAAATATAGTTACAAATACTTTACAATTGCGTTTACCAAATACTTATCACTTGTAAAATTATATACATAATTAATGAAAATATTAAAATATATCATACCAAAATAATCCAAAAATCTATCCTTCAAAAGAACCTTTGTCATCCCATAAGAAGTATACCTACATTGAAAGCATTGATGAAAATCGTGGCTTCTCTAGAACCAATGACACTACCAAAGTCCCTACCCCTAGCATTCTAATATCATCTCTATATGGGTCCCGATTGGATGATAACAATGCTAAAGTAAACTCAGTGTTAGGATATATATTACAGTACTAGTACACTCACTTTTAGAATGGATATCACAATATTAGTTTCATAAATCATGTCTATAATATGAGGAGGTTTTGGGAGGAGTAAATGTATGCTTAAGAAGGGGTGTCTCTTTCAGTGGGTTACACATAACCCTTTGTTGATCCTAAGCATATACAAGACCAAAACATAATAATTCAACCCATAATTTATGTAGAAAGTACAAAACTTCATCTAACAATATTTTAAAATCTATCAATTTAAAAATAATGAAAATATGGTTCATCGAGTGTCATGCGGTAGACATTAATTTTGGAGAATATATTTAAAGATGTAAATTAAATTTAAATTCTCATATAAGACAAAATAATGTGTAAAGGGAAATCAAAGGAAGAGGTATATATATATACCATGTTCAATTGTTTACACTTTTATCCATTTAATGGTTTTCATCTTTGTATGGTTCATTTAGTGCCATGTGGTAGACATTATTTAAAGAGAATATATTTAAATATCTAAATTAAAGTTAAATTCTCATAAAAGACAAAATAATCTCTAATTTACAACCAAATAAGGAGTCGATTATGACTAATTACGCCGAAAGGCGTATACCTATTGACAATGGGCAGAATTAATGATCTTTTAACCTTAAACCCTAATCTGATGGCTATGCATTGAAGATGCTGGCATATTCTTAGTCGTCCTCCAAAATCAATGGATCATATTTATTGTTCATAACTTTCTTGCATTTATCAGGGCATCCGTTAACATGTTTACTTTTTAACATTTACCTAATCACATTAAAAAATTACTGTAAGGATATGTAATTGCCACGTTCTGCTTCCGACCGTCTAATACCCACGCGTTCCATTTATCACAATATTATCAATTTTTGTAAGTTTTAATAAAAATGGTTTAGGGATTTCGAAGAGAAATTATTCTCTCAAAATTATTCTGGTAAACGCCGAGAAATTGCCAAGGTAAATGTTAGAAATTATACTCGCAGAGAAATTATTCTCGCGAAATCGCAGAGAAATGGTTTATGGATTTCGCAGAGAAATGGTTTAGGGATTTCGCAGAGAAATGCGTTTCATTCTATGGAAATGGCAGAGAAATGCAATTAACCTGAAACCTTGGCAGACGCAGGAGAGAAATTATATAGTCTTTCAGCGTTTATCAGTCATAAATTATATATGACTGTGCTAGTATATATATACCATTGGTCAAGGAGGATCCCCACCTACCCAATGACCAGAATACGCATACGAATAATGAGTCGATATTTAGAACAGAATAAGGAGTCGATATTTAGAACAGAATACGCATCTAGATCAAATTTACAACCAAAATAATCTCTAATTTACAACCAAATAAGGAGTCGATATTTAGAACAGAATACGCATCTAGATCAAATTTTAAAATGAAATTTCCAAAACCAATGGGTTCCAAAAGCATATGAATAATTTAGTCTCTAGAAGGTCGATTTTTTGGATGAGAGTGAGATATCGTGGAGAAGAATATAGTTGGGCATAGATTTGTTAGTAAAATAGAAGGGATGTGTTGTCATTTCATCCACAAAATTGTGGAATCCATGTTAAATAAGATCAAGTGGAGTGGACCATAGGCAATAGGTTCCTCTCTCTCATCTCTTCAAAATTGATTTTCATATATGTTAGCAAGACATGTTCCATTCTATACAATGGTAATCTTATCGAATCCCTATTCGGTGATAGAAAGGAATATCTCATGATTTGAATTGGATTATCATACAAGTTTTCACCTATCTCGGTAAATTATAGGTGGGAAATCATTTGAGGAATTGACTTGGAGGGCCATTTTAGTGGCAGGTCCTATTTTGGAAAAATCAGGGTTCGAAACCTTCTGCAGCCATTTCGAGGCATTAAACAAGATGTTTCGGAGTCAAAACATATATAGTTTGTACCCACACTCTCAACATTTATCTACACAATGAGACCTTTCCAAAGGTGCAAAAATCACATCAATGAGAGATCATATGCAAAAGTTATGCCTCCCACAAGTTGACCTACCATGTTGATCACCATGGTACACGTGGATTCCATGTCAACCCCAATTACTCACACATATGGGGTTATCCACATGTTTACTTTCAATAATATTTTAGAAGGTCCAAACCTGATCACTAGTTGAGGGTTGAGAAAGTCAAAACCTTAACCCTAGACAACTATCGAGCTATGTTAAATATTGGGATTCTTGGAGGAGACAAAGGGTTCCATTATTTAGCATGGCACTTGTTCCATAGTTGAGAAGAGCATATAGGAGTGTTATTTTGAGAGCATAAAAGGGGAGGGAAATATTTTGTAGCAAGCATACAAGCCACAGTGTCAAATGCAACTCTACAATGCATGCCTCCTTCTTTGTATATACATTTACACAATTGAAGAAAAGTGAGCAAAGCATAGGCGTCATATTATAGATAGGTTTTATCCTGTATTATGTTTCCCATGATATAATTTTTTTTCATTTTTTTTGGATGGTGTGTTCTTTTTCTCATTTTTTTCATTTTCATATTTCAGTGATTTTTATAATTTCAAGTAATAATCTAGTAATCAGTAATCTAGGATGTAAGAAAGTAATTTTCATAATCTAATATTTCAGAATATTATAGGATTTTTTGTGATGAACTATTCTAGTGGAATATACATGGAAGTTTACATATTAGTCCAAGGCCTCCAACAGAAATCATTGCTGCATCTTGAGAGAAAATGTGGTTAGATTCTTGATCGAGTGACTAGGATCCCTGACATCCCTTCCCCTCACATCGTTTGAAACCATGGAGCTGCAAATAGACAATTTCTTAACACATAAATATAATTTTCTTCCTATGATGTCCTCATATCCCTCGGACATGACCCTCCATCCATGGACATGGTTTAATGGAGCCATGATAATGAAGAAATTGGAAGTGAATGGATGTGGTGATGAAATTGGTATGGACTGGGAAATGAGAACAAAGTCAATATGCTATGATAAGAAGGGATAATAAAGAGAGACTCACCAAAGTCATCAAAGCTAGTGATTTTATTCATTTCCATGCTTTAGAGAACATCAAAGATATTTTCTGTAGATTGAGTCCATTATATTGATGTAAAAGGTGAAATGATGTACTCACATCTTTCTTAATGGATCAAGTCATCAATTGAAGTGGAATCGAAGACGTATCACATATGGGTGAAATCCATTATCAATTTGTTTTATTATTTCACATGTTTTTATCTCTTGTTTAAACTTTTAGTCTTTAAAATGTTGAATTTTAATTAATTAATCCAATTTATTTAATGCAATTATGGGAAATTGAGAAAGAAGTTGAATTAGTAGAATGGATAATTTAGCACTAATTTTGTATCAAGTTTGGTATCACAAAAGTTTATCGAGGATTAACTCATATGATGATTTGGTATTGAATGCTAACTAGGTCTGAGATCAAACAAGGAGAAGGTTCACTTGAAGATTACAATCCTAACATTTCTTTGAGAAGTGCATTCCAAAGGAACATAATCGAATCTTTGAGAGAAGAAAAATTCTCTAAATCTGAAAGGATGTTTCAACAAGCCTTTATGGAGATGAAAACCATGCTGGAAGAATTATATGGGGAACAAAAGAATAACAAAGATGGCCTAAGTCAAGGTAAAGGAAAACGAAGTGATGGTGAACCTCCTAAAAATCATCCATCTCCATCCTCTCTTTCAAGTTCAAGTTCCTTTTCAATTCCAAAAAACAAACAACCAAATAAAGCTAAATCTATTTTTACCACATTGAAATTAGATGTGAAATTTGATATGCCAATTACAATGGAGAGATTAATGCAGAAAAATTGCATCATTGGATCAAGAAAATTTAAGTATATTGCAGGGTTCATAAAATTGTGGAAAAAATAAGCAAAAGTACAACTAGATACTCTATGACTAGGAGGAACAACAATAATCTAGAGGGAGAGTAAGAATCAAGAAGATATCCTTAAGAAAGGTAAAATGATATATTCTTGGTATGAATTCACCATTTCATTAAATAAACATTTTTATCTTTTAGGGTATATCAAAAAAGAAATAATGGATTGGCAGAATCTAAACCAAAAGAGAGGACAAAATATGTTAGACTATACTAAAGAGTTTGGAAAGAGGGAATTGATATTGGGCATTCCTATTTATACAAAAAAATATTTTTTGGTTTTATTCTCTCTTACTTCTTCTTGGGATGACCCAGGTTCAGATCTCAACAGGTTTCCAACAAAACCCTAAAAAAATATTGGTCGTCCTGGTATACTAGAAGGCAACGCTGCACACTAGGTGCACAAAACAGTCTCACCTGAGATAGATTTTATGGGAGACTGAAATACTCAGGTGTTTGCAGTCTAGGAATGGTTGGAGATCTGGGATTGCGTTCTTCCTTCTTTATGCATTATTCTTTCTATTGATTCAAGTATTTCTATGATTTATTCACCTTTAACCCTATGCATGTGTGCTGATATATTTAGTTTAACCATTTATTCATAAGCTAATCATTAACATAAAGTAAACATTCATTAACAATCACACATAACACAAGGTTTACCGTGGTTCACCCCCTCCTGGGCTATGTCCACAAAGATATGGCTTCTATGCTCGCTTATTTAATTTGTTGCAAAATATTGTGCTGCTTTGCACATTACATCTTCAATAATACAATCAAGATTGAGGGTAAGAACCCTCTGTGAGGCGAACTAGATTACACTAGGCTCCTCAACCTATGACCTAACCCTCAAAGTCTACCTTACTCAACTCTTCTACAAACTTATTACGATAAAAAATCACACAAAATGATATTATATCTCTTTATCCCACATACACACCTCTCTTGCCTTAACTAACATCTCCCCCTAGACCTCCTAGGCCCTTATTTATACTATTTTATAGGCCTATAGTCATTACAATCCTTATCAAAAACCCTAAACGTATCACGGTTAGGATTTTCTACCTACGCCCACATTGCTTTTCCTCCTACATGTTGTTTTTCCTTCTTTTTCTGCATGTTTCTTTCTTTCCACTTGTTGCGTGTGCTCCAAAATTAGGTCTTTCTTTCCAAAAATAAGTCTTTCCCCAAAACAGATCCTTCCCCAAAAACAGGTATGTTCCCATAATAGACTTCCTTCTCAAAATAGATATGCACCCAAAAAGCCCCTAGCATTGGCATGTGGCTCGTCCCGAGCCACTAAGGTGGTGCACGCTCCTTGCACAACCTTCTCCAAGTTGTGGACCTTTCCTTCTAATTCTTCCCATGTGGATCTCACTTGTGAAGCTTTCTCTGTGAGCTTCTCTACCCTTTGCGATGTGATGTGTTCCTTCAGAGACTCTACACTCTTGGCATGATCCTGAGCCATCCTTGTCTTTTCCTCCTCTAGTCCAACAAGTATTTGCGTTGCTTTCTCCTGGAGGGGTTCTAACTGGGATTGTCTTGCATGCTTGTTATTCTGCGCAGTCTGCAATTTTGTCTATAGGGTCTCCATCTTCTGCGTGCATTTCAATCATTTTGTGATGCTCATGGAATTTTTTCGCTTCTTCATCTCCTGCATTGCAGTGTTGATTTTATCCTCTTTTTGTTCTAGTTGTTGGACCTTGTCATATTCTTCCAACATCATCCATAGTGTCTCGGTCCTATCAAAATGTTTTGTGACCTTTTTGGTTTCTTTTTCCATCATTTTTATCTATAGGGATGCCTGTTTTTCCCTTTCAATTGTAACTTCAGGAGGAGTGGTTGGTGTTAATTTTTCCTTAAGTTCCTTGATCTCCTTATTATAATCTTGGACAGTATGTTGTAGATTTTAACCTTGTAAAATATTTACTGCAAACAGATTTTTAGTAAAAGAACAAAAAAGATACAATGGAATATACAAACATTACACAAAGATTTTTCCCTTGGAAACCCAAACCGGGAAAGCCAACATATTCTATATTCATTCATAGTGATACATTGTTTACAATACAATATACATATAGGAGTCGGTGGCATCCAAAACCCTAAACCAATGACTTGAATTAGTCAAAAACCCTAATTCCTTAACCAGAAATAGAAAACCATCGGCAAAGAAACCATGTGCTGAAAAACCACCTAAATATGTAACATGTTTCTTGAGGAAGAAAAATAACATATACAAGAATATAACATATACCCAACATATGCACGATGATTTGAATCTTTTCTTCAGCATTGCTCATGGCTGCCTACGCATTGTCTGGAATTTTTGTGAAGACTTCCTTCATCTTCTACTCCAATTTATTTGCGCTCTGCTTCTCCTCTTGTGTCTCTAGCTTGACCTTGTCTACCATAATTTATAGTGAATCCTTGCCATCTTTAGTGAATTTCAATTATGTGATATCTACTCTGAATCATGATTGCACTTCCTGTGTGACATTGACTTGTAGCTTGTACAATTCCTTTGTTGGTATTATATCCAATAACAATTGTACATGTGCTCAGTCTTTAAGCGGTGTCTGTGCAATGGCCTCCTCGACCTGCAACATATCCATTGTTATCTAGAAGCTAGGACTTTCTTGGGCTATGAGTTGGATTGTTTCTTCCTCATTCTGCGTGGTTTTGTCCCCTGCTTTTGTCACTTGGGGGATCAGTTCTACTCCCCTCTCTTGTAGTTGGGATGCTTGTATCCATTATAGGACCTACTTAATTTCGGCCAACTTGTTCCTTATCCTCCCTCTTTGGTTCTCGACCTCCTCATACTCTTTTGTTGCATAGTCCTGTACCCTCTCTGTGACTAGATCAACATCATCCTCGATGATTTTGTATTTCAGGATTTGTTTGTGGGCCTTGGCCCCTTGTGTGGCCCACCTATATGTACGATCAACCATTTGGGTGGCCCTATCTCTTGAGAATTAGTTATCGACGGGGTTCCTTATGCCCTTGTGTCCCCCCTTACTTGATCCTCCTTCATGGGGGCATTATCCTTCTTTCTTATCTACCTATCATTCTTTGGGGCACTACCCTTCTTCTGTTGCATTATCTTTGGACCAGGCTTCATCTGTTGTGTTGGTTTCTTGGTCATGATTTTTCCCCTTGTATATGTCTTGGATGACCCTACTTCCACTTATTTCCATTTTGGCATGTCCTTGGTGATGACTGGGATCTTCCATTCCTCTTTCTAGTCTTTTATTTCCCATTCAACTTCCTCTGAATTGACGCAAAATTGAAGTTGTATCCATTATTTGTCTATATCTCTGCACTCCTGGATCCACATATTGTGTCGCGTATCATTAAGGTTGACTATCTCCTAGTACTGTACAACCACCTCGGGATCTATTCTAAAGTTATTGGCGATATTGTCTTGCATATCGCTGAAAGATGGAGCAAAAGTGTTGGCATTACCACTTCTCCTATTTGGATCAGAAGTGATTTCCAATGATGTGTATCATGTTCAACGACATCATCCTACTTTATCAAAAAAATATGAGTAGGTGGGTTGTTTCCATCCAATTAGCACTATCAGTATGATGAGCTAAGAGTAGTGGAATTCAGTTCCCAAGTCCTGTGCATCCTTTAAGTCATCTAGGAACATATTCAATAGGTATGGTTCCCAGATGAGCATGGTGTCATTTGTGCCCTACGTTTCCACTGCAACCACTCCTGCAGTGACCTCCTCCTTGTGACATTTTCGAAGGAGTTTGCATGCCAACAATATTTTTTCCATCTTGGTGGTTGCGTCACTAATCCATTTTATGATAATGCCACACAAGACCCTTTATGTACGATAAGTTTTCTTCATCTCTTCCACAAGTTCCTTTTCCTTGGTTTTATCATCCATCTACTACACGAAATTCTCACCATTTCATGGCAATCATGTGATGAACAAAATCGGTTCGACATCGATGGAGACTGGTTCATCTAGCCAAAAAACTCCTCCATGGAGGACCATCAGTAACTACTTGACGCAGTTTTTCACATCTTTCCCCCTTCCAAAGTGAGGAATCTCTAGAAAATTAAGAATCCCTATACTTTCCAGGCCTGCCACCCACTACTTTGGCTGCAATACTTGATCTCCTAACAACCTTGTGCCCAGGCTCTCCATATACACCTATTGTGCAAATTCTGGGAACTTGTTGGTGTAAGATGTATTGTGGTCTGCGTAACATAACCTTTTGACATAGCCTAGAAAACTTGGTGTGGCTTGCACCCCATTTGGAATGCATAGTAAAACGATCGAGGCATCGGGCTACTTGTGTGGGGACCGCACGATGGGATGTTTCCCTTTTCTCTGTGTTGGCGTGCTAGATGTCCTAGCCTCTGGGTCTCTTTCTTCCTGGCCCAAATCTAGTTCCCTATGATATCTTCGAGATACACTTCCTCATGCTTCATGGAACCCACATATGCTCCTAACCTCACACATCGGGGGGAATATGTTATCACTGAAATTTCATTTGCAAATAGTTACAGGAATCCAGCATCTCCAAACACCTATTAGTTCACCCACAGCTTCAAAACTTCATTTCCAAAAAGGTACAAACTATACACTTGGTTAAAAAATTAACATGTGCAAAACAACTATAGGAGGCGCACGCACATGTGCAAGTTAGAAACGTCAGAAAAGCGCACATGCGCCTGAGGCGTGACTGTGTATGATAAAAGCTGTGCACTCTTGAGAACGACACATTTATGGTTCTTGTCGACCCCTCACCCACTTTTGGTTCATCTCCCAACTCAATTTGACCCTCAAATCCGAGCTGAATCCAAGTGGGGGGTTGTTCAAAGACCTAAGGGTTCCCTAAAGGGCCCCTTGTTCACACTAAAGACTGGTTGGATAATGACTCAAAGATTTACTATAAAAATATGCCATGGGAGCACTATGAATTCAAGAATCTATTTGTATTGTCATGCTACCTCTATTCTCCAACAAGGAACCTCTTTCCTTTTTGGAGCATACTAGCACCATTTCATTGAGCCATTGTCCTCACCTCTTGAGGGAATGAGATTTGGATTTCTTCACCATTTCCTTTTTAGTTTTATATTTGTAAGAAGAGCTCTCACATAGGGGATTCAAGATACCTCCCTTGGAGGAAGAGGGGACCCATAAGAATACCTTTCTTTTTGGTGTTGTCCCACTAATACAATCTATCCATTGGTGGCATGAATATTGGTCATTGTTTTGGTTGATTTTGGTTCTAATTTCCTTATGCATTGTAGTTTTTTTTCTTTAGTTGTTATTAGCTTAGTTTTTTATTTATTTCTTGTGCTTGATGTGTCTAACTCTTGCACTAACTTTTGTCTTGTTCATCTAACCCAACTGGACTTGTAGGTGTCCCTCTTTTTCTCATCCAAGTGGCGAAAAGGATACAACAGATTGGCGACCATACTGGGGTTAAGGTATAAATTTTCTCCCTATTTGGGTTGTTTGAGCACTTATTTTTGATCTATTTAACTTGGAGGGATCATAACCTGCCCAGTCCTACTTGCAAAAAATATAAATTCATATCTGGAATAAGAGAATTTCATTCAAAATTTTCTTCTCGGCCACGTATCAGAACGTGTGTGGGTTTTTCAGCCCACAAGTGCGTCTTTCAAGCACATGCATCAACAAAATTGTGTTTTCCTACACATTATGCACATGTATGCCAATGAGTCATTATTTCTTGTCACATTGGCGCCACATGCGCCTCTGTCATCTCTGTGACCTGTGCATCTATCCAGAAATCCAACATCGTAAGAGTTTTTTGTGATGTTTGGAAGGCCCCTAGCCTTCTAAATATTGATTCTATGCAATTTGTAATATGCACCACACTTAGATTCCCTCTCCACATTAAGGGTTAATCAAAACATAGGCACTTAGGGGGTTAAAAACCATATTTTTTTTTCTTGAGTTGCCACATGGATGGCTTGTTTTGATTGTAAAAACTAAGTTGGAATAATTCACTATCACAGATATAAATGTTATAGAAATATTTGCCTCACCATTGATGTCTTGCACAGAGGACCTTTTTTCATTTCCCTATGTAGACTTTTCATCCCTTTTTTGATGAATCCTGAGACAAAAATATACATTTTTCCACATATACACTCCCTAACTACTATGCAAGATGCATATACGCTTGTGGATCCATTACAGCTCGCGTATATCAGGATTTGTGCCAGAAAATATAAAATGAGGTCGAGTTTCCATGTCACGACAAAATATCTCTGATCCTTGGCCTTCCATATACTGGAAACGTTCTGAATCGACCCTTAAGTTGCATTCTGAAGGTTATAAGAGCACAATTTTGAGCTATGGAAAAAAAGGAGAAAACATTCAACTTTGAGAGAAAAGTTACTCTGGAGAAATTACTTCATATTGAGTCTGCATACCTTTGTCTCTCAAGTCTGAACACAGTGTTCATCCCCCAAGCTCTTCCCTTATTATTGAGAGGACCTCTTTGCCTCTTTCTCATGAGCTTGCCTTTGGTGGAGGATTGAAGTGGTGGGGACCCAGTTGGAAGGAAATTGGTTTCTTGGTTTCGAACCATGTTGACATGGAAGTCTGTAATGTTGACACTTTTGTTGATCAATTATTAATAGAAATACTCCTTTCCCGTCCTATTGGTATCTTGCAAATATATGATTATTATCCATGGGCATGTTTGTAATGTTTACTAATGGATTATGCTATCTGATGTGCTAACCCCTTTTATATCATCACTATATACTTGCTTTGCTTGTTTGTTGAGAACTTCTCGTAGGCATAAATATTTGGGTCAAAGTGCTCAACGGTGGAACATCATCAAACGTTGGATCGAGGTAGGCCTCTTTCTTGTATTGCACATTAGTTTATATAGCATATGTTGGAATTGAGTTGATTTTTGCAATCATACCTATCTGTTGTGGTTTACCCTTGGCCATAGAGAGTTTTTCCCTTGTAACAGAAATGGAGACTCCACTGGGGAAAGATATTCCTTCTAAGGGTTGAAGTACTTTATCTTCCTACATTGCTCTTTTTCCTTTGTGTTTCTTGTCGTATCACTGCTTGACAGATCTTGTTCACTCTGAATCTGATTTTTCATCCTTTTACCCTTGCCTGGCCTTGTTTTAAAGCATATACGCCCCTTTTGCCTTGACAGTCGCGTATACATGCTTGATGTCTCACTGCAAGAAGAATATATACGCTCTATTCTATTGAACAGTCACGTATACCACTTCCCCTTGCTTGTTTTCTTGGTTGAGTGACTGTTGGGTGGGATTTAAAGATTGTTGAGGCTTTTTAGGTCTCTGTAGTGTCTGTTGAGATTATCTAGGATGACAGGAAGCCTGTTTGGAGTTGAATTTTTGGGCGTAGTCTTTCTCTTTGTTTTCTATTTTTAATTTTTCCTTGGTTTTTGGGATGTTTGCTTGGCTACCTGGTATTCTGCTTGAGTTACTGCTTTTATACATTGTAGAATTCATCTGTCAAGTTGCTTATCAGTCCATGCATTTTCTTTTTAGAATATTGAAAATACAAAAAAATATAGGTGTTTTGCATTGGTTGGAATTTTTGTCTTTGAATTTTTTCATTAGCTTAGCACATGTAGCGAAAGATCGTATTTTACTTTTGGATTGCAGATTTGAAATTGAAGACTGCACTGTTTTTATTAGCATATCATTCATTGAAAAGTTAAATATAGAATTTTCATTATATCCATATTTATTTTCTGGCAGAGTCATATCACCATGAGTTTCACCTCCATACCTTTTTGAGTAACCACAACCAATAAAATTTACGCTTTAAAGTAAAATTGATTAGTCACGATTTTATTTTTAGGGTGCACAAACTAGCTTAGGATTTAGTGCCTTGGAATAGGATTTTGTGCGTAAAATTCTCGAAGGAAATTAAATCAACATATGTGTCTGAGATAGGGAGTTGAGAAGTCCATTGTATAATTGGTAATATCAGGAGGCTCCACTCACACTGGATTTAATCATGAGTTCGCACGAAGTTAGTTGAAGGGATAACCCCTGCATACTCACCTAGCATCAAAGATATTTCTGTGTATTTATTCGTATTTGGGGATCTTGCTAGTGCCCATACCTCTGTGAGAGGTGGTGCTTTCAAGGTTTCGGGCTTTGCTACCATGCCCATACGGTGATCCATACTTATGAATGCTTGCCTGTGCATCGGTTATATAGTGGTTTATTAGTTTTTTGACTTAGGTATCTCATAGGTTACTTACAGGGGTTATTTTGCTTGTACCCTGAGTCAGATAAGGGTCAGACAACACACATCCTTTATGGAGGATTACCTTTCTGGGGGGATCTAACTGACTGGTTGTTAAGCCTATGAGGGCCCTTATAATTGATTTTGTTACCTCCAAAATTCAGCGGGGAGTCTCAGGTCCCTCTTGGATGAGACATACCTTCTTTAGTGAGGGAGGCCACTCAACCACTTTATCCCATTTGCATGCATATTGGCCGTTTGACTTTTGGAGTGCTCTTTGACTACTAGTTGGCCTTAGGTTTTCGTGTTGAGTCTTTATTATCATGGATAGTGGAGTTCCTTTTTCTCCCTCATTTACTGCTACCCCCCCCATGATGTTCACTCATTTCATGGGGATGGATCCTTCCTCTTTGTATTATGGTATGCAGAATTATGGTACTCAGTCTACGCCTTGGGACCCTAATCATTTTTCTCATGGTATGTCTGATATGTCTTCGCACTTACCATCCTCTGTCTCACCTCCTTATGAGAATACAATTTTTGGGTCTAGGGGCATGATGCCTCCTTCTTATCCCTCTCCGTTTGGTGGGAGTCATATCCTTCAAACAACTCTTGCGGTAGGAGGTTGGAATCTTCCTTCCTACGAATCCACTATGCAAGAAGTTAGTGCCCAATTAAGCAATCATTCTACTTATAACACTCCGTCCACTTATCCTTCTTCTTCTATGTCAGTTCCTATGAACACTTTTCCCATGGAGGACCTCCATCTGTCCTCTGGTGTTTCATCTGAGGGGAGTTATTTTTATAGTATGGGCAACCCCCCTCATGAAGTTCCTTTGCCTGGGAGCAACATATATCCTCACGTGAGTAACCCTTTTCATGTCGCTTTCTCTTCACAAGCGACTTCCTCAGTTTTGATGCCCTTACAACCCTTTATGAATCAGTATGGAGGAGGATAATGTCATGTCGGATAGGGGTAAGGTGTAAACTAGGATCCTTCCTAGCCTACAATTTCTCAAAATCAATCTTTCCATGCACCTTGGACTCAAATGCCACAATTAACTTCCGCCACAAATCCAGTGACTGTGTTTCATATTGGCGTTATATCACCAACCTCTGCTAGTCATGTTGGAGATTGGTCGACAACCTCTGCGAGTCATGTTGAAGAACTGCAACCAGCCGCTACAAGTCATGTTGGGGGCACATGTCCGGTCACTGCTAGTCACACTGCACATCCATCACCAACCTCTTCTAGTCATGTTGGGGAATCATCACCAACCTTTTCTAGTCATGTTGGATATTTTCTACTAGCCTCTACAATTCATGCTGGGAGCATGTCACCAGCCACTGCAAGTCATGATGGGGGCATTGATATGATTGAGAAGCCTAGACGTCTCATATGTAAGCCTAGATTCCTTTGCAGGGCTTGTGAAGGAAGCCACCTTACTCATTTGTGTCTTGTTACTACTGGGATACCAGAAGCATGGGGCTCACTTAAGGGCCCTTCGGGTTCTGAGGCATCTATGGTTTCACAACACTCTGTTCCTTGTTTGGTTGATACA
Organism: Picea engelmannii; assembly: GCA_009831015.1. Classification (NCBI taxonomy): domain Eukaryota; kingdom Viridiplantae; phylum Streptophyta; class Pinopsida; order Pinales; family Pinaceae; genus Picea; species Picea engelmannii. The sequence goes on from ML789941.1 coordinate 303,404, forward strand.
ATAATCATGCCGATGCAATCTTCGGCTAACACCTCTTTTCCTTTAGGGGTTGATGTGTCCTTTGAACTTGTTGTCTCACATCCCATTCAACTTGTGGTCATGTCGATGCAATATTATACGGACACCTCTCCTATGTTCGGGGGTGATGCGTCTCTTGACCTTGTTGTCTCGCATCTTGTTCAACCAATGGTCATGTCGATGGAATCTTCGACCGACAACACTCCTATATTTTGGGGTGATACACCTCTTGACCTTGTTGTCTCACATCCTATTCAATCAATGGTTGAGGAAGTGATCATATCGATGCAATATTCGATCGACCCCACTCTTCTCTTGGAGAGTGATAAGTCTAAGGAAGTGGTCGCGCCAATGCAATTTTTGGTCGATCCTCCTCTTCTGGTTCTGGTTCTATACCTTCTATGCCATGTCCTTAGTAGTTCTATTACTTCACCTTCTGAACAAGAGAAATTTTAATCTTCCTGAGTTCTCTCCCTCCAAGTCTTGACGAGGTTCCCTTTGATTGGGATGGTCTTCTGGGGTAACCAATGCCTTCGCATATGTATTTTATAGGAAGAGACATTATCCTATATATCACGGAGACGATAACCTCTATTAGAACTTTGTCCTCCTCGACTTGGAGAGCTTTGGGTCTTCTCAAGCGTGTGTCGGTTCTTCATAATATACTGACATTCCACAAGAGGTCCACATGGGAGCCTTGGCCTCCCCCGTGGCTTACCACCTAGAATATTCCTAACGAGTCTCAGTTAAGATCTTTTCTGACTCGTCCAAAAAATGAAAAGATCATTGAGTGATTTGTCCCTTTCACACTCGTTAAAACTAGATTTGAAAGATCATGAGTCCTAGTTAAGCTCTTTTCTGACTCGCTATCAAAATTAGAAAAGATTTCCGAGTGAACTTGTCTTTTTCACACTCGTAAATTGAGTTTCAAAAGACGTCTATTTGGCACAAGTTTACCCCTTTTTCACACCAAGTAGACTAAAAGATATAAAAAATGACATTTTTTGTCGTTAAGTTGTGATTGCATGTCATTCCCTTGCTTGTTGTATTCAGCCTTTAGTCGGTTCTCTCTTTTCATTATAAATCGTTGCCTAAGTAGTTTGCATCCTCAACCAAGCAGAGCCTTGTTTTTATCCTTCACAATTTGACACCCCATACCCTGGAGGGAACATCACCCCGAGTTTCCATCTCCCGCATACATTTCCTTGCATTGAGCATAGGTACATTCCACTGCTGGAACTAGTTTTGCTTTTGTGACACTCGTTCCCTCCTCTGTATCATAGCATTCATTTTTTATGAAAGAACACAAAAATACAGGCGAGAAGGGAATACTATATTGTAATTGGTAGTAGTCGTGTTTCCTTTGAACATAGCACAAAGTTATTGAGTTTGTGTGTCATCATAATTTTGGGTTTAGCATGGCCTTAGGAATATGATCTCGCTACAGAGTTTTCTCTACCGACTGATTACTCTTCCAGTCCCTACAGAGAACGTTATTGATGCCTCCTGATCCAATTGTCACATCATTGAGCCCATGTTGTCGGATTTCACCATATGTCTCATGCTCTTATTCAAAGGAAGTCTATCAATCTGTGTTGGCCACTCCTCAGAAATCTTGACTTTGCATGTCAGCCATACCCTCAGTTTGTCTAATAATCACATGATACTTTGGTCTTATCATGCACCATGGCCCTACCTTCATTATTGGTAGGTCACCTTGAACCCAACAATCGACATTTCATCATTGGTTGTTAACTAGGTGCTTTCCCTAGTGTTCGACGACAAGATATATATTCACACTTTGGGATTCATGTTGTGTCTTGGATAACATTATCCTTATTGGTGGTTTCCTAGCCTTTGTTAGTAGTTTTTCATCATTGGATGCTATTCAAAGGGTCCTTTTCATGTATCTCTTATATCTGGCACACGTGAAAGACACATAGGGTCATTGGTTTGTGAACATGTTCTTCATTCGATCTCCACCAAATCATGAAGCTCCTGCTTTGTTCCTCGTGCTGACTAATGAGAGATTCCTCAATGCTCTCCTTTCAGTGGACCTCCTTCCATCAACTTTAGCTCATTTATTCTGGATATGGGACCTAGAGTTTTATGAGTACCTTGAGGCTTGTAGTCATTAGTGGCAGGCTCTCTCACCATTGACATATGGGAATACATCAATGTATCCTGATCAATGGATCTCTCAAGTGTGTGACACCAACTCCTTTATTCACATTTGTAGGTATGTACGCGGTGCCTTGATACCTACTTTCATTATCGGTAGCGTGTCTCACATTTGTTAATGGTATACTTCAATGACTGGTAATCAAATGATGTCTTATCGTGTTTGACCTCAACTCATTTATTCACATGATGTAGACTTGCACCATTGGCGGATAGTGTATAATACTTGAAGACATCACTATGTGGCCCCATTTTTCCTGAGTTGTTGCTTCCATTTCATTGGACCAGTACCTTTTTGACTTCAGTGATCATGGGAGATCAGATTGTACTACATGGTACACAAATATCTTCAGATTGATTTTTGAGACTGGTTTCACTGGGCCTTGTTCGTGACTATGACATCTTTTGGAATACAACCGCATTTGTGTTTTCCTATTCATTGACATGAACACTTGTTTGGTATATTTTTCACATGGATCTGCATTGTATTCTTGGCAGCCATGTATGCAAAGTCAGTACATAATGTAATGAGCAATTGCGTTCGTCTAGTTGGTTCTCTACCAATCCACTTCTGGGTTATTTATAATGTATTTCGGTCATCGCAGATACTCCTCTGATCTCACACATTAGGGAGAATCTGTTATAGCAAGATTTGCCTCACCATTGCTATCTTGCATAGAGGACCTTTTTCCATTTCCCTATGAAGACTTTTCATCCCTTTTTTGATGAATCCATATCTAAAAATATACATTTTTCCACATATGCATTCCCTTACTTCTATGCAAGATGTGTATATGCTTTCTACTCCATTACAGCTAGCGTATATTGGGATTTGTGCCAAAATATATAAAATGAGGTCGATTTTCCATGTCACGACAGAATATCTCTGATCCTTGGAATTCCATATACTGGAAACATTCTAACTTGACCCTTCAATTGCATTCTGAAGGCTATAAGAGCACAATTTCGAGCTATGGAAAAAAAGGAGAAAGCATTCAACTTTGAGAGCAAAGTTACTCTGGAGAAATTAATTCATATTGAGTCTACATCCCTTTGTCCCTCAAGTCTGAATACAGTGTTCAGCCCCCAAGATCTTCGCTTATTATTGAGAGGACCTCTTTGCCTCTCTCATGAGCTTGCCTTTGGTGGAGCATTGAAGTGGTGGGGACCCAGTTGGAAGGAACTTGGTTTCTTGGTTTTGAACTATGCCGACACGGAAGTCGGTAATGTTGACACTTTTGTTGATCAATTATTAATAGAAATAATCATTTCCCGTCCTATTGGTATCTTGCAATTATATGATTATTATCCATGGGGATGTTTGTAATGTTTATTAATGGATTATGCTATCTGATGTGCTAAGCCCTTTTATATCATCACTATATACTTTCTTTGCTTGTTTGTTGAGAACTTCTCGTAGGTATCAAGCTTTGGGTCAAAGTGCTCAACGATGGAACATCATCAAACATTGGATCGAGGTAGGCCTCTTTCTTGTATTTCACATTAGTTTATATAGCATATGTTGGAATTGAGTTGATTTCTGAAGTCATACTTATCTGTTGTGGTTTACCCTTGGCCATAGAGATTTTTTCCTTTGTAACAATAAACACTTGCATTGGGACCAGATATCAAACTTCAATCATCGAGTATGCTCTTCTCTCACACCATAGAGAGATCTTGAGAATCAGAAAAATGATTGAGGGAAGATTGCATCTCCCTTAAAAAAAAATCTTTAGGAGAGGACAAAGCCCCCCTACGCCCCCCTCTTAGTTTCATTTTTAAAACATATTAAATTTGTAAGGGCCCATACATGCTCACATGTTGCAAAGATAGGATAGTTTTGAAACTACTTTCTTAGTTTACATCACTAGGGTAGTTTAAAGATTATTGTAACGGGCTCATACATGCCCACATGCTTTCAATTTAGGATAGTCTTTTGAATCTTTATTAGATTAAATCACATTAGGGATTTTAAAGGATTGGTAAGGACCCACCTATCCACATGCTAGTTCTTCAGGGACTTTAAAATTCCGCAAGGTTGTACCAATGGCTTCTAGTAAGATTGGTAATCAATACTTGTAAGGACCACACGAAGTCCACATGTTGCAAGGTGACACCTAACTTATTAAAAATTTGGCACATTTTATCACTTTCTCACACACAAAGTCACTACTCACTCACATAATTTCATCTCAAATTGTGGAGGTTGAAGTAGGTTTCCTCCTAGGGGATTCCGAAAAGTACCACTATTTCTTGAAGGAATTATCCACTCCCACTTAATTCAAACGAGATTGGTTCACACCCCCAATCTCTCAAACAACCACATCTAAATTTTTCTAAAAACTCACTAAGTTTTCCTCCACATGAGGTGCCAAAATAAATTTTTAGTCTAGGTAGGATCTCAGGGATAGGCATCCAAATAACTCCCGTTATCTGGTTCTCACATCTTCAAAGAGTAGAAGTTGACAAATAGGGAACTTTAAAATCCTCCAAGCCAAGTGTTCCTAACACTATAAGGCAAGGAGATACCCATGAAGGTTCGAAGGTCGAGGTCTGGTTGTTTTGTGCATCCCCACTTGAGGCACCCACCTCTTGGACGGGATCCATTCCATGACCCATTTATGAGGTTGAAAATCTAAATGTTGCACTTTGACTGAGGTACCTAGTGGACAAAGTTTAGGACATCTACCCAGGTGGAAATTGTGGGATGAAATTTCACCTTGATCGAATTTTGTGTGGTTGTTGGGATATATCGCCATCTCTTTCAGGATATGCACCCGCTACCCCTCATTATAACTAATTGTTTCATCCTTCGCTAGTTCCTCTTCCTGTGGCTTCAGACCCCACTGTTGAGTGATATTGGAAGGTCCAGTGTTATTTGAGAGGGAAGCACAACCCCACCTAACCCCCCTCACGGGTCAGGTATACAAACCACTCACACCATGGCTAGAACTAATATTCCAATATCACTCCATATGCCATATTTTTCTCCCTCAACATATCGAATCTGAGAAATCTCACAAACGATCCTATATTGCACGACCCCACATGGTCTGCAATTCCTACCAAACTACCTTTAGAAATTCCCAAGTTTCAAGGAAAGGTGGGAGAAGATCCTGCCAACCCTATCGTGACCTTCCACCTATAGTGCTCTTGAAACAACATCATGGATGACTCACTCTAATTAAATATATTTCAGCGCACACTCACAGGCCCATCAACCAAGTGGTATGTAGACACAAAATCAGGGTCTCATGTGACTTTTGAATCATTGACCAAAACATTTTTTACCTTCTTTCAACTACCAATTCTCCATGACAATGGTATAGAACTTCTCTCTGAGTTTAAACAAACCTCGACCACACATATCATCGACCACATTCACGAATGGCATCGGTGACGTGGTTTATGCAAAGAAGAATCTACCAAACAACAATGCCTCGATTGGTTTCTCAGATCTATCGTCCCTCTCCTTGCCAAATATATGGCCTCTACATTCCCCCAAAGTGAAGAGGAAGCCATCAAAAAGGCTCAACAGTACGACCTCATTTATTCACAGTTAGGATACTTATATATAGTACTACCTGACGCCCCGAGACCCATACCATTCAACCAGGAAAAACCTGGGATGTCTCACTCAACAGATGGATTGATTGGTACCACAACACACCACAATCCGTACATCCAAACACCAACTATGTACAGTACACCCCAACATCCACCGGTTTACGGAGGACCCCCTTATCAACCACCATACCCTATTGTTCCCCTCCCACCCATGAGTGGACCCGTGTCGGCACCCATGATGCACCCTGTAGTTCAAAAAAGTTTTAGTACCCCCTCTACCTTATCTTACACCATGAGCACTAGTGAAATAACTACGCCTTCCTATGTACCCTACAGATCACTGCCACAAAATAATCTGTATTTTCCATTTCCTGGTCCTCCAGAGCCCATTTCTCCTCCACAAGGACAACCACACGCTGGGGTTAATTTTGTTCATCCCTCTTCCGTTCAACAATTTCAAAATTTTGAACAAATGAATACAGAAAATCCTTCCCATCAGTAAAATAATTCCAAAAATAAAGGAAAAAACTTAAACAATAATAACCCAAGGACTAGGGGAAAATAACCCCCATCAGAACCAACCTGTTGGGGGGAACTAGAATCAGGGGAACCAGATCCCCCAAGGGGGAAATAACAACAAACGCCAAGGTAGGAACAACAATAACCTCCAGACAAACTTCTCTTGTGCCCTTTACAGTGAGCATGGTCATTATACTCACCATTGCCCCCAAATTTCTAACTTCAAATAGATGAAAGATTCCATGAATGCGCCACGTCCTCTAGCGTCGCCTGCCCCTCAGCATGCCCCACAACATTATTTGCAACAACCACCCCTGTCGGTGTTGCAAAACCCTATTCCACATCAAGGTGTGATGAATACTCAGAAAGAAGTACACCCTGCCCCACCACAGATGGGACAATATCAAAACCCTAGGAATCTGGTGGATTGCACTATCCTCCTCACTAGCGAAGAAGAAATTATCCTACAAACGTGCAGTCGTCAATACAATGCACCCACTGAATCAACCATCACCACTTTGTAAATAGTTCTATTTACATCTGGGCAACCTTTGATGATCCCACGCCCTAGCCCTGAACCACCCCTTTGTATTCCTCGCATCCCATTACGATAGAATGTCAACAAACCTTAGGCTAGTGCATCACACAATTACAGTCTGGTTGATGACTTGGCGCAATCTCCTGTAGCCATGTCAGTCTTAGAAATCCTCCAAACCTGTCCTACTCAACAAAACTCATTTCTTTCTGCCTTGGGGGCAGTCGACCCTGCTGATACTAGACTCATCACTTTTGATCTATATTGTGGGGAACCCCATCTCCCCGCCTTGGTAGCTTTCCAGATACTAGTCAAAATTACGAACATCATAGTTCATCAATGCATCATTGATGAAGCTGTATCCACATGCACCATGTCCAAAACTGTATGGAAGAAACTTGGCTCCCCCGAGCTAATACCATCTGCCATCACTTTGAGAGCTTATAATGGACAACCATCCTCTCCTTAAGGGCTCTTTCAAAATGTCCCCATTGAACTCGGGGGAAAAACCATTCTTATTAACATTGAGGCGATCGACGCCCCACTCGATTACAACATCTTGTTTGGATGTAGTTACATGTACGCTATGAAGACGGTGGCCTCTTTTGTGTTTCGAACGATGATGTTCCCCCACAATGGGAAGATCATCACCATCGACCAAGTTTCACATTATGATCCCAACCCTTCCTCCAACATCGATAACATCCTACCTCTTGTCCAAACTAATCCTAATGCCTACCCACTCATCGAGATGGACCCCAAAATTTTCAAGGACCCATCCTTTCTAGGGACATACCATGGAGCACCGCCTCTCATACATCCATCAACACAAGTGTGTGTCATATATTTTGATGGAACGGAAACTAGAGATACCATTCCTCCCACCGAGGCTTCTTCACTCCCTAATGCCCCACTAGTCACAAAATCTCTACCTCAGGAACCCCCGGAGAACCCTTCGACATCACTTTTTCCTAGTATCACTCTCCCCCAGGGTCACATCCCAGTTTGGGAGACAATCCCCCAAGCCATTACATAAATTGCCTTCTTCTACCCTCCACCAGGTGTACAACCTTTCCAGGTAGCCACAACTCTTACCCTTCCTAACAGGTGCTTTCTATTCCATTTTGGTATCTACACCCACCCGACATGGTTCCTCAAGAATCCCTCCCTCCCCAAACCGAGGGAATCCCAATGCAGATCCCAATCCTAACTCCGACGAAACCACCCTCCTGCCCACTAGCCAACACCACCGCCACCGTTGGGGGCATGCAGAAGAAGAAAGAGCCCCCTGCTCCACTTCCCCCTAGAATTCAACCTCCTTGCACACTATGCGAGAAAGAAGGAAACCCCACCAATAGATGTCCCTCTCTCCCCGATCTATGCAATTTAATCCAATTCCCTCGAGCAACCACACCACTCGTCGGAGTTTTAAAATTGCTTGCTGCAAATGCCAAAGAATCAACCTGCTGATTTAAATCCCTGTGAACAAAAGTAATATTGAATGCCAAGAAGAAATTATCCACATAATCCCACACCTCATTTCTGTATTGTTTCAATCTTTGTTGTTTGGTTTGATATATGTTTCTAACCTGATGAACAATAAGTTCAGAATCTCCAAAAACAGACAACTTATTTATTCCCATGTCTCTTGCATCTTTCAAACCTGACAACAAAGATTCATACTCACTGATGTTATTAGTGGTGTCAAATCCAAGTTTATATGACATTTGAATAACCTCCTTGGTAGGGGAAATGAAGATAATACTAGCTCCATAACCTTCTTTAGAACAAGCCCCATCAAAATACATTTTCCAAACAAAATGGTCTTCACTATATCCTACTATAGTTATTGACTTTCAGAATGATACCTCTGCCATTTCCTCATCCATATGAAAAATAGAGGAACCCAGATCATCTTCTACAACATATATAGGGTGATTAGTGGGATTATCATGATTACTTACCAAATAAGCCAGTCAAATTTCTCTGTATAATCTTCGTTGTTCGCCACCAAAAACAGGTATGGTTGTATAACTTAGGTTCATCTGCAGAGTGCCACCTACCTTTTTAGCCCAAGATCTTGAAAGAAGCATCCCAAATTTTGGTGGTATGTCAGCCACGATAACATCTAACACCACACTCTTCATAGGTAATTGGGAAAGAGTTACAGCCACATCTTTCATAAGCCCAAGACATTTGACTTTCTTGGAATCAAAAGAATATAGATCATGATATGGTCTAGTAATATCTAACCCCAATTCTTCCATCACCACCTTAGGCATGAAATTATGCGAAGCACCAGAATCCATTAAGGAATTATGCAATATCTTGTCATGGATATTTAGTGAAATGTAAAAAGGTGGAGAGGTGTCAATTTTGTCTTCAATGTGAGGTCCAATAGTGATGGCAGGGTTTTCATCTTCAAGGTTGACTATATCTAAGAAGGTGACATGAGCTGGAGCTTCTAGAGCCTTAAGGACAATTTTTCTGAATGGTTCTGTTTTCAGAAGTTCTAATAATGGTACTGGAATCTTGATTTTGTTGATTTCATGTTCGAGATTGAAAGCAGAGACATTTTTATCTGGTTCCCTTATATCAGCAGGGCTATCTTTGACAGGTTGCTTCAATGAATTATCCTCTTGAACATTAGGAACACCTTTGATTTCCCCTGCCTTACCTGAAGTACTGGATTTCTTTGTAGAAATACGTATATCTACTTTAGGTGTCTGGGAACTAGATCTGAGATTGTATCTTTTCCCTGTAGGTTCATGCTGGACAATCTCCTCTCTATCCCCTCCCTCAAACTGATTTGCAATCAAAGTATCTTCATATTCTTGTTGTGTTACATGTAAAGGAGATGATTCAAAATCAGTCAAATGAACTACAGAGTCTTCTTCTGTACCATCATTATCTTCCTCCTCATATACTACATTATTCTGAAAAGGAGATAACACCTTTTGGTCATCTTGAATTTTTCTTTCTCTTGGTAAAATCTGGGGTACATTGTTTGGTCTTCTGAATTGATTTGGATTTCTATAACCGCCCTCCTGTGTAGGTCTATTGGGTTTTTTTTGTTCCATATTAAACCTTTCCATCTCATATGTCAAAGTTTTCAACATCTTAGTCATTTCATCCATTTTAATATCAGATGCTGAATTAGAAGATGAAGGAAACTCTTCTTTTTGCTTTTTTCTATCTCTGTCACTTCTGGATTTCAATTTGTCTGCTGCTAATATGTTTGATTCCACCTCAATAGCTGCATCTTGCATTAGGTTGAGGGTAGTGGTTCTTCTTTCCCTAAGAAATAAGGAAAATTCAGCATCGAAAGCATTGGAAAAAGTGATTTTAGCTGATGCCTCTGAAGGTTTTATCTCCTCTAGAATTTTACCGTACATCAGGTTGAACCTTTTGGTAAAATCAGGAATTGATTCTCCTTGTTTCCTCCTTAAAGCACCAAATTCAGTAAGGTAATACTGAAAATCTTTTTTATCTGCCCATCGATTGAGAAAGGCCTCATCTAAAGCTACAATATCAGTTATTGAGATAGAAGGCAAACTCCTGAGCCACTTTCTCGCTTCCCCATCTAAACTTTGTATGAATAATATCATTCATACATCAGCATGCTCAACATTAAAATTGTCTGCTAAACTATAAAACGAACTCAAATGCTCTTTAGCAGTAACTGGTCCTTCTCCATTAAATCTGGGCAAATATCTCATATAATCATTTGGTGTAAAAGCATACATGACTTGAGGAAGTACCAGGGGAGCATACCTAGCTGCAACTATTTGGTCCATTCTGTCTGCGGCCATATTAGTTGTGTTTAGAGCTTGGGGGGTAAGCAAGATTGGTGATGTTGTGGGTGAATCAATCCCTTGTGTTTTACAACTTATATGTATTGTACCTTAACCTTGTCTTTCAATAGATGGAGATTTCTCTTCTAGACTATGATCAGCTAATGGACTGAGAAAAAGAGGAATATCAAAATAACAATAATGTGTTCTGAAATCTTCAAATTAGAAAGATTCACAAGATGACGAAGAAGTCTCTGTTTCAGTCTTAACACTTGTGCTGGGAACTCTCAAATCTCCAGTTTCAGACAACAAGTATGGATATTCCTATTTAATAAGTTCAATAAGCAACTTCCTTTGTTCTGAACTTAATTCTGAAACATTTTTTGGGAATGAAACTATATCAGACTAACCAACAGGCTTTATTTCACTTTAAGGTTTCAAATCTTAATTTTCTTTGGTTTTAATGATTTCAGAAGATTCTGCCTGAGAATTTTCTGAAGATAATTTCCCTTTTGAATGTGAAGACTGACCAGGAAGAACTTTAGTATTTCTTAATATTTTCTCAGGATCTATAACTACTGCTACAGGCTTGGGATCTGGATTTTTCCTTATTACTGGTCTCTTATTTGATGGTGGAGGATTTTTTGGAATTTTAGGTCCTTTCCCTTCTTTCTTAGGAGCCAAAATTACTATAGAGGAGTCGCCAGGTGAATAATCATAGTCTTTAGAAAATGTCCAAAATCTTGTTCACCATCAAGATCTGAATCTAAACTTGTCGTTTCCCCAGGGAAGTTATCTTTGTTTCTTCGCTCCCCGATAACGGCGCCAAAAATGTTAGTCCCTAAAGTTTCACTCGACTGGTAAGGGCAAGCTAGGGCATCATTGATTTTATTGCAAAATGTTTTTTGAGGGTTTTATGATTTGGTTTTGGTATAATGGTTGAAAACTGGGTCAAGTTTACAGCATGGCACAAAAATCAAGATTAAAATATTGCATATCCAATTAGCTGAATAATAGGTAGGTACATAGATGGAGTAAACCAATTCAAGAAAAAGGAAAGTGAAATCTTCAATTTGTCAATTTCACAAAGTTTAGTTTCAATATATTATAAAGAAACAGAGGTATCAACTTGAAATCATTACTTGAAAGATTATCTCTACATCAAAATATTCACTGTATAAATTAACATTCAAGAACCAAAAGCATCGCAATTTGAATAATAAATTCAAGCATGAAAAATGAAATAACAGAGTAGAAAAAAGAAGGTCTAACCATCCATATGCCTTTGATATTAAGTGTCAATTGAACATACATGCCTTTTACAATAATCTCCACAAAAAGTTTCACTAGATCTCCGAATTTTCGACCCTCATATGGTCTGTCTTCTGTCTATTTAAACTATCTATAAAACTTCCAGATCCTATTATCTAGAACAACTTTAAATGACTAGAATAAAAAAGTATCCAGATCCTAAATTATTTCACTCAAAATGAGCTTCTACTTCCAAAATAGTCCACAGCTCAACAACTTGATGTAACAAACATTGCCAACATTACATTTGAATCTACAAAATAGGGATTTTGTTTGACTCTATAAAGCAGATTGAAGTCTTAGCATCTCCTTGATCAAAACGAGTAATTATTTGCCATATCTCCTGGAGAACCTTTAAACAAAATTGTAACCAATCTTCATGTTACCTTTAGGATAAAATCATAGCAGTGGCTTTGGCGTTTTTCTTCTTGAGCTTCGTGATTAGCACAACATTGTGTCAGTAAAGTCTGAAATTGATTTCCCTGAGTTCCTTAATAAATCCCCTTTGCTCCTTCTTCTTCTTTTTAAGACTTTGAATTCTTTCTTTCTGGCGAGCATTCCACTGTTCTATCTGCATCTTTTCCTTCTTTAATTGATTTATGGTTTTCTGAAATTCTTTAATCTTTTCCTTATTAGTTCTTCTCTCGACCCTGAATCCTGAACAATCTTTAGAGGGTTCAGTTTCATTCAGATTTAAAGTAACACTAGGTTCCTTTTCTTTAACCTAGTATTTTGAGATTAATTATGAGCTATGTTCTTCTTCAGAACTTGATGAATCCATAGCTCTAGGTACATCTGGTAAGCAATCTGAGTCTTCCAAGAAATCCTATTTTTCTTTGGGGAATTCACTGATGTATTTAGCCATATCTTTAGCCTTAGCCAATCTAGTTTAATCTCTTGTTACAGGGCCTGTAGGTGGTGTAAGTTTTCCCTTCCCTTTGCTGACAGATTTCTTGGGAAATGGAGTCTTTTTTTCTCTTTTCCTGGTGCTTGCTTCAACATCCTCAGAATCATCTTCTATGATTATGGTGTTTTCCTCTTTAATTTCTAGATCGAACATTGCCTTTGAGTTCAGCCTATACTTATTAGTATCCATGGTTGAATTTCTCCAAGGTTTTTGTGATACACACGCACCTTTATTCCTTTTTCCTTTGATTGCAATGTTCCTTTTGCTGGTCAATGGAATTTCATACTTAACTGTAGTTTGAGCAATGAGATCATTATCTGACTCGGTCTCTCCTTTGAAATATTCCTCAGGAAGCATTTCAATTTCGGGATCCCATCTAGGTCTCTTACTTCTACTCTTCTTAGTTACCTTGATATCATAAGAATCAACTTTCACAGGGTTTTCATCAGAAATATCTCAACTCTGTTTAACAGTTTTCCTCCCTCTGCCCTTTTTCGGCTTATTGGATTGAGTGTTAGGTTTTAAGGATTCTGTGAGCCAATTCCAGGGCTTTTGTAATTCGTTCAGGGAAGACATGACTAGGGTTTTAATCAGGACTTGATGGAACAAACTGCCTTTGGCATTAGTGGAAATCGACTACACTTTCTTGGAAATTTTTGTTAAACTTTTAAGCAGGAAATAAGGAAGATTTAAAGGGTAGTCACCATTTAGATGCATCAGTATTCTAATATGGTAGATGTAGACCAAAGAAAACCTCCCTTCGCAGGTGATGTATCTGTGAATCACCACTAGAGTAGTGTGCCATTCGGGTCGAACCTAGTTGTGAGGTATGCCCCTTCTCCAATCTGGATACTGCTTATCTGGAAGGAGGAATTGATTTACAAATTCGGTAACCACATGCTCCTTATTCCACCATCTTTCCCGTCCAACCATGAGCCTGTAAGCCTTGGCTATTGTTTTCTCTGTCACCAACATCAACATTTTATCGATTTCAACCTCGTGACCATCGAAGTTCAAAGAAAATTCCATTGAAACCTACTCGTCATAACCTTGAAATGTGGTGAGGAACTCAAACCACCCAGCATCTCTGAATCTTTGGGCCATATGAGGGTAGGCTTCAAGAAGTTCGGCACCTTCTGGTTCGATTCTGGTAACTTGACCGCTCCTCTTTGGCGCCATTAAAATCAATTCTGCAACCGTCATCCTCAGGTTCCAAATTTAATACCTGCAATTGTTGGTATACTTGGTTGCTTTGAATGAATACCCATATTTCTCCCTACAAGGCTGAATTAAAACAACTTGAACCAGTCACATATAATAATCATTAAACAACAGGTGATTTTGAAATGAACCTTGTGCGCGTGCATAGCAATTATGTTCTGAACCTGTTGGATTTTAGAAATGATTGCCAAACTTTCGTGGGAACACACAAACTCTTAACTCATGAATCTTGTCATCGTAACTAAATTGGGATAACAGGTGCAAGTTATGGCATGATTATTTGGCGCTACGGGAATAGGCTTATTCCCATAGCACATTTGACAACTTGAAATTTGAAAATTCCAATGGCATAAAAGGAGACACTTCCAGTTTAAACAATGTTTTTCATATTCAAACTTAAATAAATCATCAAAGATTATAATCCAAACCATGAAACATAAAAAATATAAAAATATAAAACAACTAAAAACGGAAAATGAGGGATGGGTAAGGAGGGTTTAGGACAAGGGTTTCTCACTAAACCAAGACAAAATTAGAGACTAACAGGTAGTACGCCAAATATTTGAGCAAGAACCCCCTCGATCCACGTGATAAACCACTCAAGTCACTGACATCCATTATGTCACAACCTCAGTCAAAAAACGAATGAGATTCCCTTTCTCTATCTGTGAATCACTTGATCATTTCGCATACCCGTGTCCTATGATCATTGAATACAGGCATCGCCAAATGAACCTTATTCAAAATCCTCCAAACCCCTCACTTCTTGTGATACAAGTGATTCTCCCTACTCCCTCTCTAGATATTGTTCATATTCTCTCTCCTGAGGCTAGGGAACTTCCCACTCCTACATGTTTCATGCAAATCCTATATGAGAATTTTCTCCTAAATCTCCCCAATTCTCCGGTTCATTTCCCCATGGAAATCTTACAATCGGCCACAATTTTTAACCCACAATATCTTGACATTTGGTTTATGTCAATCACACCATCGCACCATATTCATGATACCTCCTTTATGACTTCACCACCTGACGACCATCACACTGTAACGACCCTAATTGAATAAATGATTAAAGATTATAAAAAAAAAACAGTTAAAGAAATTAAGCATGATTAATTGTGTGGTAATCAAACTGTAGAATGCATTCAATGAACTGTGACAGAAATTAAGGAAAAGAAATAAAA
>ML789941.1:330201-378819 GCA_009831015.1 Picea engelmannii
ATGTCAAAACTAGGGAAGGAGCATTGGACAACAGTAAAGAGGGTCTTCAGGTATCTTCGTGGCACCACCAGTTATGGATTGTGCTACCAAGGAAGACCGGGATTGGATAGAGTGGTGGACATACATGGCTTTGTTGATGCAGATTGGGATGGAGATTTGGATCGCAAAAGATCTACAAGTGGGTATGTGTTTAACCTATTTGGAGGAGCAATAAGTTGGGTGAGCAAAAGACAGGCTGTAGTGGCACTCTCAACTACAGAAGCTGAATACATGGAAACCACTCATGCAAGCAAGGAAGCAGTATGGTTACAAATATTGTGTTTAGGTATTGGGTTGGTACAACAAGCAATGAGATTAGACTGTGACAGTCAGAGTGCAATATTCCTGGAAAAGAACCAAACTTATCATTCAAAAACAAATCATATTGATGTTCAATATCACTTTGTGAGAGACATGGTTGATAAAAAAAGGTGTTATTGGAAAAGGTTGACACTTTGAAGAATGTTGCAGATTCATTGACAAAGTCTGTGAGCACAAAAAATTTCTCCTGGTGTAGAGTAACAATTGGCATTGCTGCCCTAGATTGTTGACTATATAATCCCCTGGACCCATGGATGCAAAGAAAACAACAAGTAGGAGAATGTTGGGTATGTGTTATATTCTTTGCATGTGTGTGTGTGTGTGGGTGCGTCAGATACGACAACTGCATCTGACGATCCCTTCACCTAGACCTCTACCGTGTGCACCAGGTGATTTCCTAGGGGGGTCCCAGGGGGGGGGCAAGTATGCTCCCCCCTGGTTATGCGTAGCGTTTGGCAAAGGGTGGTAGCCCGGGGCAACACCCTGAAATTTTTTTTTTGGGCGGTTTTTGCTATTTTTAGCAGATTTGTAAATTAATCCCGGATTAAGGGATTAGGGTTTTGGTATCTATGGAATACCTAAAAACATTGTATATATTGTATGGAGAATGGTGAAATTCAATATAATGAAAATACGAAAGGTTTTCCCCTTTGAGGGTTTCCGGTATAAAATCTTTGTGTACTTTGTGTATGAGCCATTGATTAATTTTTGTATTTCTTACGAATCTATATGCATTGCTTTACTTTGCAGGTTTAAAACTTACACAAACATTGTATCAACACATGGCCTTATATCACCCCTATACAACAAAAGAAACACCCACTACACGCATCCAAAGCAGCGGCCATCAAAGTCGAAATGACAAACTACAAATTGTCGGGTTCATATACCCCACCGCATACACGTCATGGGTTTCCAAACCCGTCCTTGTCAACAAAAAACAAGGCACCATTCGCGTCTACACTGACTTTCATGATCTCAATCACGCTTGTCCCAAAGACAACTTTCCTACGCTTTTCATCTGCCAAATTATCAATGACTGCGCTAGTCATGAGGCCTTATCCTTCATGGATGGATTCTTTGGCTACAATCAAATACATATCCACCCAATAGATCAATATAAAACAACATTCACCACCCCATGGGGTACTTTTGTGTATCGCATCATGCCTTTTGGACTCAAGAATGTTGGTGCGACATTCCAATGAGCCATGACGTATGTTTTCCATGATCTCGCTCACATCATCCTCGCTTACTTGGACAACCTCACTGCTCGATCCAAGAAACAAGGACAACATGTAGATGACTTACAAGTTGTCTTTCAATGGTGTCGTCAGTACAATATCTGCTTGAACCCCCTCAAGTGTGTATTCTGCGTCACTGCTGGACACCTCCTTGGGCTCATCGTCTCCCAACACGGCATCATGGTGGACCCCCTCAAGGTCCAAGCCATCACCAAAATTCCACCACCCTAGAATTTGTACCAACTGCAGAGCCTACATTTCAAATACAACTTTTTGCGATGCATTTTCCCCGAGTACGCCACTCGTGCGCAAAGTTTTCTTCACCTACTACATCATGATATCCCATTTCGATGGGATGAACATGCCCAAACCACTTTTGATGAATTAAAAGTGGCACTCTCCAACACCCTATTGATTAGTCCACCCGACTATGATCGTGACTACATCCTCTACATATCGGCCTCAGCCGTCTCAGTAGCAGGAGTTCTCATCCAAGTAGGGGATGATGGCTATGAACACATCATTTACTACATCAATAAAAACCCTTTAGGACCACCCCTGAAATACAACCACGAAAAAAAATGTGCCCTCGCATTTTTTCTCGTAGTCTAAAAACTGCGTCATTATATCTTGCTCCACACTACCAAAGTCGTGGAATATTCCAATCCCATGCAGTACTTGCTTAGTCGGTGGCAAATTAACAATAAATTTTCTCTATGGATCGTCATCCTTCAAGAGTATGACCTAGATTTTTCCACCACCCAAAAGATCATTCGAGTAGGCTACTTCTGGCCCACATTGCTTCACGACTACATCCACGCCGTGAAATGGTGCGACAAATTCCAGCTTTATGCAAACAAAGCACAAGCACCAATCGCTCTTTCACATCCAGTCATCACTGTTGGCCCCTTTTGAAAATGGGGCATTGAATTCATGACTTGCAACCCTCCATCTAGAAATGGACACAGGTACATCGTCATGGTAGTCGATTACTTCACCAAATGGGCCGAAGCAATGCCTACTTTCAACAACATCGCTGACACCATGATGCATTTTTTCTTTAATCACGTTATCTCCCACTTCGGAGTACCACTTCAGCTATTCTCCAATCATGACAAACACTTTGAGAATGATATATTCTTTGAACTTTCCTCAAAGTTTGTCTTCTCTCACGAGTTTTCCTTACCCTACTACCCCCAGTCCAATGAACAGGTAGAGGCAGTCAACAAGATCCTCAAAACCATGTTGCAGCGTACTGTCAACAAACATAAGACCAATTGGCATCATATGTTGTTTTCAACAATATGGGCTTATTGCATGACAATTAAATATGCCACTGGTTTTACACCATTCCATCTTGTCCATGGGGTCGAAGCCACTCTCCCCATCAAGTGTGAAATTCCCACATTGCGCATCGCTATCGAGCTAATCCCTGACACTACTCCAATGGAGCAACGCTTGCTAAAATTAGATTCGCTGGATGAATACCATTGGTCTTCATTACAGAACAATGAGGCACCCAAAAAATGCTCAAAGGCCACCTTTGACCACCATGTTAACCTTCACTCATTTAACGAAGGGGACCTCATCCTTACCTATGATATCGCTCACGATACCCTCGGGCATGGAAAATTTGAGTCATTATGGCATGGACCCTACATCATCCAACACTGCCTCAGTAAAGGATCCTACATCCTAGCCTATCCAGAAGGCTATCCTATCAAAGAACCCATCAACGGGTTGTACTTAAAGAACTTTTATGCCTGAGCATAGTCATTCTACACTAGGATTTTTCTTTTTGGTACACATTTTGTAGAGTTTTTAATATTCTTTTTCCCACCATAAATTATGTCTAATCTACCATTTGTGTTATTGACAAATGACTGCTTCATCGACCTACCACATCGGTTATGCTGACGGAGCTAGCCGCTGGACATAGAATCTCGCTTCGGCCGCTTGGTCCCTCTATACCCCCTCACATGAACTACTCCACTCCAACAACATATGTTTGGGCTCAGCAACCAACAATCAAGAAGAATAAACCATCGTCATTGGCCTCCTTTTCGAGGTCAGTCACTACCATATTCGTCACCTTAGCATCTTATTAGATTCCCATCTTGTCGTCCTGCAACTCAACAATGTGTACCGTGTTTGTGATCCTTGCCTCTTCTGCAAGTCCCTGTAAGTTAGACTCTTGTATCGACATTTTGATTCAATTACATTTACCCATATTCCATGACAATTCAATCAAATAGAAGATAATATGGCTAAACTAGTGTTAGATTGGCATTTATCACATCAAGACACCATTACACATACATAACTCATTAAAATTATGTCACAACATATAAGATTAGACATCATAAAAATCATCACAAAACATCATCACATGTGAACATCACAAAGGTCCCAAAAATGTATATCCACATATATATATATATATATATATATATATCGATCAATGTACCATCAATGTTTACAAAAAATAGTACAACATGTACATCGCTTATAGGCAAGTGAACCCCCTCATCCCTATAGGTACAAAATAGGTGTCACACTACCCTATACAAAATGGGCTCGCATGCCTATATAAATAACAAAAACTACATACAACAAGAGAACCCATGGTGCCTCTAGAGAACTACCACTAGGTCCTCTATCTGGAGGAGGTTCCCCACCAGTTGGGGGTCCTCCAGGTCCTGGGGGTAGCTGCCCAGTCATAGTTTCCCTCGCTACCGCCACTCTATGGATCAAGGTCCACAACTCTGCTAGAATGCCCATGCACTGATCCAGGACTCCCTCGTCTTGGATCTGAGTCCACATGCCCTCAGGGACTCCCTGTGGTACCGCCTTCAATCAATGACATAATTCCTCTAACACTCTATCGACATCTGTCGAAGGAGCATGTGATTTCCCTGCACCAGGGTCATCAAACCTGCGTCTCCTTCTAGCTCTCTCATCACCAACTGGCCCCGCACCAGCCTCATCCCTTCGATGTCTCTCTCCCACCCGCAAATCTCCCCATGGTGGCCTCATAGGCCCCTAACAAGATGTCTCTCTGACCAACTAAACCTCTCGCCCACATGGACCCACATCTACACACACAACAAACAAACGATAACATCAACATCTATCCATACATAAAACATATTCTATACTATCAAAATCACACAACATCATATACATCAATGTACCTCTATGGTCCCAAACCTCTCCAGGAAATAAGACCATGTCTAGGTCCTGATGGTAGTCCATCCCTCCATATGGGTACCATAAGATGATCTGTGGAATCTGATGCCATACACATCCCAGCTCGTTCTTAAAATAATGGCCACCCTCCTCACCCCCATGTTGTACCAAAATCGATGCCCACCGCATCAATAGTGGCTCACATGCATCAGTCACCTCCAACAAAACTCTCAAGCGCAACATGGGCACCCTATCCAAGAACCACGCTACCAGGATCGATCCAAAGGAAAAATCCCCTAAGTCAGCAGTTGAAGACTAGTTGAGCTGCCCCATCATCTTGGTGTGCAACATCAAGCCCCAGAAAAAATTATCTCCACCCAATCCCTTCTGCATGATCCTCAGCTGACCACCATTGATCGGCTGAGTAGCTAAGGATCCCTAGATCCTCATGATCATCGCAGCGATGCAATGATGCACCAATGCATCCATCGCCCCAATCTGCACAACTGAGCCTGACATAAAATCCTCCCTTGAACAATACGTCCAGGCCAAATCCACCAAATGTGCCTCCCATGGAAACTGGGGATCAATAGGTAGGGCTCTCCCCCGAAAAGGGAGCCTGGTCATAACATAGACATCCTCCATCGCAGAGAATGTCAGCTTCTCCCCTGCACAATGAAGCACTATAGCTCAATGCTCCACATAGAAATCACAAACTACAACAGGTACTCTTGTGCCCGTAGCAGTGAACAATAAAAAAACTTTAGCAACCCACAAGCTCCCAAAGGTCCCCGAACACCCGACTCATCATCCCTCACTGCCTCTTTGAGGTGTGCCTAGTCCCTCTCCCTCCAGTGGATTGGCATCCTAAACATCTCACCTGCATTCACACAAACAATACTTGATCAACCATCACACTTCATACAAAAACTTCAAAAAAGACAATTTTTTCATCCTCCAACTTTGCCTCATGTGTATGATTGTCACCCCCACAGGCATGCACATATGCGCGCCTTTTATTCGCATAGTTTCACATTAATACAAAACTGTCAAAGAAACAAATGTGCATCAATGTGCACCTATCACACACACAGACACGCATTCGTGCACACTTTTTCACTCCATAGTTGCACACATGTGCGCAATTGTCGGAGAAATAGTTGTGCACAAGTGTGTGACCCTTCTTTGAAAAGGCATGCATCAAATGCGCACCTGTTTCCCTTACTCACATGCCCCCATGAAATTTTTTCCTCTATACATCCATGCACCCATGCACGGGACTCCTTCAAGCACCCGTGCACTGGAGGGCCCACCCTCACAAAACCCCACCATACGGCCCTCCGTACGACCCTGCCCAAAAAAAAAATCCTAATTACTATGCAGGAGGATGAGACCACTAACTAGGATCTCGCTAATCCTGGGTCAGATGGCTTGAAATCCCATAATCTACAAATCTCCTCTAAAAACCTCTTGTAAAATCACTCTAGTAGTAGGTACAAATGAGGTGGCAATGTGGTCCCTACAACTATATATAGTCCCTTTTGCCAATCTTCCATGCTCAATTACATGAGCTTCGAGTGTCCATTTTCTGATCCGTCTTTAGCCACGGGATCAGGATCCCTCCACCTACACAGTCACAGTCCCCATGTCACCATCCATCCTCAGCCCTTGGGGATCATTTTTCTCACATCACTCCCAGGTACGCATGCTCATGTTCAAAATTATCGAATAATTGTTATATGTTCTTTTTCTTCAGATATTGTTCACGTCAGGTATTCAGTTTTCATGTGTGCAGGTATGTGGTCAACATGCATCAAAGCATCCCCTTCAGGTATATTATCGACATTGGCATGTAATCATTCCCTCTGAATATTAATTTCATCTCCAAGTCACACCCTCCGACATTTTCCTATAGGATCCTCACATCAAGTTTTGTAGTACTATCATCTCTGTTGCATTTCAGTACTTTCAAATGCTATCACTCTCTTCTACATGAGTTGTCCCATTCATAGTCTCCTTTGGCACTTTGAAACTCATACTTCTTTAACCCCCTAGGGATGGGAGTCTCGTTCATCTTATGCATGTTTGAGAATCAACCACATACTCCTTCTCCTCATTTTTTCTAGCTTTCCTAATGGACTCCTAGGATATTTCCTCACAGTTCTAATTTGATTGCACCACCGCAATATCATTAACCTTCCACTTTCATCCACAATCAATTTTCCCATCTTCAAATTTCCCTCCATTCATTTACCTCATACAGAAACCCACCCATGGGCCCCCCACCCTCCACCAATTCTGCATATAACTTGCGCCCTAACATGCCAAGCCATCTTGCATTGGGGTACCTGTTTCTGTATCTGTATGCTTATCCCACCTTATTTTTTAATTTTTTGTAATTGTACAAAGCCTTTCGGTTCCAAAATTTACATATCTTTTTGTTGACGCATTTAACAACCTTCCTTTTTGGGCAAAGCAACCCCTGTCACCCTTGGTTGGGGAATTCCTTTACATTCTATGCTTGTTGACATCGTCCATAAACCCTGAGTATCCCACCGTCCATGTACCTTTGATACCTAAGTTGGTCTACTTTGTCATGCCTCTGGCACAATTTAAACCCACGTCTAGTCATCCCCCTGATGTTAGATCCATTTTCACGGTTCCTTCCACTCATACTTCACATATATCCCCAACCAAGGACAATCTTGAGTCTCACTGCATATTTATGTCGTCCATGTCTCTCATCAGTTCTTGATCTCATCCAATGGATTTCACGAAGACCTTTTCTTCTTCGAGTCACGTCTCCTTTTCTGTCGACATCAGAATAGTTTCTAGAAAGGCAATTGTATCTTGACTCTCATTACCTATACAATGAGGAGTCTCGGACGGCATGGGGAGAACCATCATCGCTCTCTGATGTTGTTGACCCCCATACCATTCAAATTCAACACCAGCTCATGTTATGGTGGGTCTTACTTTGTGACTATTGTAGTTGTTTATACTAGTCGAAGACCTCTAAAAAGTATTGAGCTATCAATGCATGTGAATCATCAACACTTCTTACAAGTGTCATCACCTCTTTTTATAGTATGTTCACCATCAAAATTGTCATTTGCCATTATCAAACCACCCCGGAGGGTGCTGCAGTTATATACATCAACATACAACTTCAGTTACTATCTTACACATTTGAGTTACATAACATGAGCATGGGGCATGCCCACCTCGTTTGTGTACATTTTTTTTATTTTTCCACATCTCGAGAAAGGTTTGTGCCCCACAAGTTCCCCTCTCCCTCCAATGGGTCGCTCTTTCAATTCCTCTCAACACTCCATCTTACAATGGTACTCTCAGTAGAATAAACATTGATGTATTTCGGCTATACATATCCTCCTAACCTCACACATTAGGGGGCACATGTTATCACTGAAATTACATCCGCAAATGGTTACAGGAATCCAGCATCTCCAAACACCTATTAGTTCACCCACAACTTCAAAAATGCATTTCCAAAAAGGCACAAACTATACAATTGGTTAAAAAATTAACATGCGCAGAAGAACTACAGGAGGTGCGTGCACATTCGCAAGTCATAAATGTCAGAAAAGCACACAAGTGCCTGAGGCATGACCGTGTATGATACAATCCACACACTCTTGAGAACGACGCATTTATGGTTCCTGTTGGCCCCTCACCCACTTCTGGTTCATCTCCCAAGTCGATTTGACCCTCAAATCTGAGCTGAATCTGAGTGGGGGGCTGGTCAAAGATCTAAGGGTGCCCTAAAGGGCCCCTTTTTCACACTAAATACCGGTTGGATAATGCCTCAAATATTTTCTATAAAAAGAGGCCATGGGTGCACTATGAATTCAAGAATATATTTGTATTTTTATGTTGCCTCTATTCTCCTACAAGGAATCGCTTTCCCTTTTGGAGCATAATAGCATCATTTCATTGAGCCATTCTCCTCACCTCTTGAGGGAATGAGCTTTGGATTTCTTCACCATTTCTTTTTTAGTTTGATATTTGTAAAAAGAGATCTCACATAGGGGATTCAAGAGCCCTCCCTTGGAAGAAGAGCGGACCCATAAGTATCAATTTATTTTTGGTGTTTTCCCACTAATACAATATATCCATTGGTCGCGTGATTATTGGTCAATTTTTTGGTTGATTTTGGTTCTAATTTCCTTAAGAATTGTAGTTTTGTTTCTTTAGTTGTTATTAGCTTAGTTGTTTATTTATTTCTTGTGCTTGATGTGTCTAACTCTTGCACTAACTTATGTCCTGTTCAGTTGACCCAACTGGACTTGTAGGTGTCCCTCTTTTGCTCATCCAAGTGGCGAAAAGGATACAACACCAACCATCATCGAGGTCGTCCTCTCTTTATCTACCAATATGACATTCACTGGTTCATTTTGTGGCGAGGGAATTGCGTTGACATTTATGATTCCCTCTACCTATGTGAATGCATGTTTTGTCTTTGTAGTTTCCTGCAATGACCTCTGGCTACTGCGTGTTTTTCGTGTTGTTTGGCTAGGTGCGCCGACCTTTGGAGGTGATATCGTGGGTACCTATTCCTTATCTGGTTAAACTTTGGCTGCTAGGATCCCTAAACTCACCTATTCACCACCTGTCTTTGTGCTCCTTAGCTTTGCGGGTATGTAAATTCACAATACGTATCATTTAACCCATGTTTTATTTATATACGAGGTGTCATAATTTCCTTGAATCTTCTTAGAGACGCTTCTTTTATGGTCATAAATGCGTTAAATACTTTTGAAAACTCTTCATTAAGTTTCATAAATGCTCAATTCGTGCCTTTTTACCCCAATGACCGGTTTTTTTCTTTTTCGACCGTTGGCCCATTTTCCGGTGCACTGTAACTTTTCGGTGTGCCGTACATTTCTGTTTTGACTTTTCCCTTGGTGAACTATGCTTGCTTCTTTCCAACCATATGCTAGATGCGGTCACTTTTTCTTTTTGTCATGCTGATTCCACTGCCTACTGCACACGATATTTCCCGGTATTTTGTATTTTTCCTCTTTTTCTACTTTTGTCTTCCTTTTTCTTCTTTTTCTACTTTTGTCTTCCTTTTTCTTCTTTTGCTACTTTTGTCTTCCTTTTTCTTATTTTTTTATCCTAATATCTACTATATTACACTATTTACACGAATTTCTTACTGTGTTGTAACTTTTAAGGGTTAGTAGGTTGAATGTCCCTGTACAGTTTCAGTCGACTACCGTTGATGATGCCTTTCAGTTATGTTCCTACGAAGTCCTTTAGTTGTAAATATCCTCCATTTGTGAAAGTATTTACTTCATATGGCCCTAGCCAATGCACTCTAAACTTACGAGGGTCTTGCAAACATTTGTTTTCATAGAGAAGAACTAAGTCTCCCTTCTTAAATCTCTTCTTCTTAATATGTTTGTCATGCCAAGATTTGTCCCTTTCTTTTTTAACTTCTTGGTGAAATCTTTCCAAAATCCTATCCTCTTCCATTTCCATTAGTTGGCTTAGCCTCTCCTGTACTGTGCCTCTTTCTTTCATGTTGGTAATTGTTGCTACATGCAGACTGGGTACCAAAAATTCTAATGGCACCACTACTTCCTACCCATACACTATTCTGAATGGTCTTTGTCCTATCAATTTATTACATGTGGTCCTGTATGCCCATAGTACTACTGGTATTTTCAAGTCCCAATAATCCATGTTAACATTGAAAATATTAGTCAATGCATTTTCAAAAATATTGTTGAAAGCTTCTACTATTCCATTTGCTTGAGGATGATATGGTGTACTCTTCTAGTGATAGACTTCAAACTCCTCAGTCATCTCCCTGATGGTATCATTAATAAAATGAGTACCTTGGTCACTCGTCAATATTATGGGACATCCAAATATGGTTTTCTTCTCTCTTACTTCTTCTTTGGCTGACCCAGGTTCGGATCTCAACAGGTTTCCAACAAAACCCTCAAAAACTATCAACCCTCTTGGTATACTAGAAGGAAACGCTACACACAGGGTGCACAACGCAGTCTCACCCAAGATAGCTTTTATGGGAGACTGCAATACTCAGGTGTTTGCAGTCTAGCAATGAGTGGGGATCTGGGATTGCATTCTTCCTTATTTATGCATTATCCTTGTTAATGATTCAAGTGTTTCTATTATTTATTCACCTTTAGCCTTATGCATGCATGTTGATATCTCTAGTTTGTTGGATTACTGAGAGGGGGGGTGAATCAGTAATAGAGAAATTTAATCCTTTTTAACCATATAATCCAAGTGTTATATCAATGAATCATTATCATCCAATAACTACAGAGTAAATAAGCAATAAAAAAATGAACAAACATACACATACACATTACACCACTGTTTTACGTGGAAACCCAAATCGAGAGAAAACCACAGAATGATTTTTCTTATATGTCTTGAAGAATTACATTCATTGGAAGCACCAACTTCCTTTTTTTTCTAGTTGAAACTGGAAGGAGGCTCCACTCCCCTAGTTTCTTAGGATACAACCTGAGGGAATCTCCAACTCCCCAATTCTCTGGCTATAACCAGAAGGAGGCTACAACCCCCTATGTTCCCCGGCTACAACCGAAAGGTGGCTACAGCCACATGTCCTTGCCCCATCCTGTCACCCTGAAGTAGAAATAGAATGATGGAACCACTTTCAACCTGTCACTGTGAGATATACCATTGTAAACTTGTACCAATAAATCTACCATGCATCAACCTGTACCTCAACCTGTAATCAACCTGTACCATAAACAAGTGCATGAACCATGCACCAACCTGTACCAAACAACCTAAAATCAACCTGTAACGTAAACAAGTGCATCCAACCATGTACCAAGTATGTACCAATCATGTGTCAACTAATAATCAACTATGACTCATCAATATGTACCAACATCATCAACTATACACCTCATGTATGTGCCAACTCATCAACTACTTGTCTCATCCATGTACTCAACATGTACCTCAACCAAAAGACCTCATCAATTTCATCATCCAAACCTGATTTGTAGCTCTGTAATAGACCTGGTGTATATGATCACATTTCTGCAAACCTTCCTTAACTTCAACAAAAAGTGACTAGCATTTTCATCAAACTTTTCTTTAGTCTCACATGCCTAGTTTTGGATTAGTCAACAACCCTAACTTGAAGTAATCATAACTTTGAACCTGTAATGTATAAAGATATGAAACTGATACACAATGTTATTCATTGTGTTTTATGCAATTCTTCTTGGTTTCACTACTTGGGACCTCTCAGAAAAGGAGTTATAGAAAAAATGGCATACCTTGCTAAAATTTGGCTTATTCTAGAGATCGACCTTGTAGAGCATGCCCCGCATGTAATGCTTGTTGAAATGATATGAAACTATGAAAAAGAATACTACAGACTGTACCCTAACCAACACATTTGGTTTCACTAAATTTGGATCTGTTATGAATAAGTTATGATGTTTTTACCCGAAACACATGTTTTTGACTAGTTTCAGGACTAGCCACAAACTCTATTATCCATGGAGTGTAACTCCAAAAATACAATGAACCACAAGTTGAATTTTTTACCACAGATACTTGGATATGTTTTCTTAATGGAATAACAATTTCATGGTCAGAATCATTATATAAATTTTTTTTATAGAGAAAACGGTGAGATGACCTGTAAATAACATACCTTAGAAAGAACCATCAAAAGAATTTATCCTTCATTGCATTTTGGCCTTCTTTTCTTCACCTTCCCTCATAATTTTGGATTATATATACTTGGTTACCTCATACACCTATATATATTCAATAATCTCAAGTTTGATTAAAATGAGAGAGCCTTGCCTCTTATTTATACTCTCCAAGTAGCTTCCTTAAAAACATCTTCTAGGTCACTTGGTCCCACTTTCCTTATTTTAAGGTTAACCCACTTCTAATTTCTCCATTAAATTTATTATTGAAATAATTTATTTTGTATTCACTTTGAATTATAATACACTCATTACTTCACTTTGTTAATTACCTTTTAAAATCTCTTAAACCACTTTGACTACATTGACCTTTTGGGGCTTCTAGAGGATCGTGAGGAGTTATGAGTTATGAGTGAGGAGTAAGGCCATAACTCTCAAACCGTGAGGAGTTATGTGACATTCCACATACCACCATAAATGGAATGACATGTAATATCCATATAGAATATTATTATCTGAAAATGTATCATAACTCGTATTTTTATCCATCAAACAAACTTGGGTCCATTACCCAAACCTGGGGTCTCCAACTTCTCATGGCCATAACTCTCTAACCGTGAGGAGTTATGTGACATTCCACATACCACCAGAAATGGAATGTAAAGAACTATCCATCTATGATAGTTTACCTGAAAAATTCATTGTCCTTCATCTCATTATTCCACAATTAAGAATGGGTTCTCTTACTCCACAAAGCGTCATCCCATGAGGGCTTTCACCATAAGGGGACCACTTTGGAGTTCATCCACATTTACTTCTTATCAACCACGACAAGAAAATAATGATTCATCTTTACATCAAAAAATATTGGGTCCATTACCCAAACCTTTGTGTTGTGGGGCTTTCTTCAAGGGTTGACATCAATGACAACCGACCTTAATCAACAATCTCCCCCTTTGGCATTGATGGCAACACTTTGATGCAATACTAAAATCATATCACTCATGCTCCCCCTAGAACCATGCCTCTATCCTTTTTATCTGATAAATTTTCCTATGTCCTTTGCATCTGATAAATATTCTCCCCCTAGAACCATGCCTCTATCCTCTACATCTAATAAATCTCTCCCCCTTTGTCATCAATGGAAAAGGTATCTTTCCATACGAGGTTGCTCCCCCTGACTTAACTGTCCTCTTATGGTGCTTCCTTGTGTACATATAATACATATAAGGTAAGAATTCAAAAAGCATTCATTTTGGAGTAGAAATAACTCCAAGTCTTTGGCAAAGATATTCAAAGGCTTCCCGTGGAAGTGGTTTTGTAAAGATGTCTGCCACTTGTTCTTTTGTGCCCACATACTCAACTCTTGTGTTCTTTTCTGCAACTTGTTCCCGTAGAAAGTGATACTTGATTGGAATGTTCTTCATCTTGGAGTGCATCACCGGGTTTTCTGAGATACTGATGGTACTTGTATTATCACAATATATTGGAATGGGCTCATCATACTCAACCTGTATATCTGTCAAAGTTTGTTTCATCCAAAGAACCTGTGTAAAACATGTTGTTGCCGCAATATACTCTACCTCGGCTATAGATAGAGATATTGATGATTGTTTCTTGCTTATCCATGATACCAAACACTCACCTAAGTAGAACACTGCTCCACTAGTGCTTCGTCGGTCATCAATACAACCTGCCCAATCTACATTTGTGTAGGCAATAAGTGATATATCTTTTCCTTTTGGATACCATAATCCAAATTCTTTTTTCCTTTGAGATATCTGAAAATCCTCTTTACTGCTAATACATGTGATTCCTTTGGTGCTGCTTGAAATCATGCCACCTATCCAACTACTTGCATTACATATGTTCTAGATGTTGTCACATATATTAAGCTACCAATCATTGACCTGTATTTCCTCTGATCTGTAGACTTCGAATCATCATTTTTTCTCAACTTACAACTGCTTTGCATGGGAGTGATAACTAGTTTGCAATATTCCATTTCGAACCTCTTTAGCATTTCTCTGATATACTTGGTTTGAGAAATAAAAATTCCTTGGTTGATTTGATGTACCTGAAGTCCCAGAAAGAAGGATAGTTCTCCAAGTAACGACATTTCAAATTGATTGTGCATGTCTTTTGCAAATTTCTGGCTTAACCTATCATCATCACTACCAAAAATAATATGATCAACATAAACTTCAATTAATAAAATATTACCTTGACTTACCTTGATGTAGAGGTTGCTGACTACACTTCCTTTTCTGAACCCTGCCTACTGCAGATACTTATCCAGTCTGAAGTACCATGCTCTAGGAGCCTGTTTTAGACCATACAAGGCCTTCTTTAACTTACATACATAGTCTGTGTTCTATGACAACTAAAATCCTTCTAGTTGTTCAATGTAGACTTCTTCTTCAAGTTCCCCATTCAGAAAAGTTGATTTTATGTCCATCTGATATACTTTAACATTTTTGGAGCATGCATAAGCTAAAAGTAAATAGATTGCTTCCATTCTGGAAACTGGGGAAAATGTCTCTTCAAAGTCGATTCCTTCAATCTGTGCATATCCTTTACATATCAATCTAGCTTTGTTCCTTGTAACCTATCCATATTCATTCAATTTATTCCTGAAAACCCATTTTGTGCCAATCACATTCTTATTCTTTGGTCTTGGAACCAATTCACAAGTGTCATTTTTCTCTATTTGATCCAATTCTTCATCCATGGACTTATTCCAAAATTCATCCTTGCTAACTTCTTCAAAATAGTTTGGTTCAATTGTATATAAGAGTGCTAGGTGTGTTTGTCCTGGTGAACTGTTTTTTCTTCTAGTCTCAACTCCTGCATCTTTGTTTCCAATAATTTGATCTGAAGGATGATTCTTCTGTACTTGTTTGCTAGGTATCTTTGGAGATACTTTCTGAACTTGATCTTCTTCTTCTGTCAGATTTTCTTCATCTTCATATTCCTCTTCTACTTCTTTTTCATCTTCTTCTTCAAAAACTTGTTCCATTGATTTGTTTTATTCTTCCTTTGATTCTGGTCTGCCTGTTTCCTCAATTGTTACGTTGATGCTTTCCACAACTTTGTTCAATCTTAGATTGTAACACGTGTATTCTTTCCTTGTACTTGAGTAACCAACAAGTATTCCTTTGTCCACACGAGAGTCAAACTTTCCCACCCTTCCATATTCTCTTTTGATGTAGCATTTGCTTCCAAAAACTATGAAGTGCTTCACATTTGATGATGTTCGTTTCCATAGCTCATAGGGATTTTTCTCAGTGTTGTTTTTTAGCATTACTCTATTTTGAATGTGAACTTTTGTATGCACTGCCTGTGTCCAAAATATGTCTTTCAATTTGGAATCCATTAGCATTGTTCGAGGCATTTATTGTACTATCTTGTTCTTTCTTTCAACAACTCCATTTTGTTGAGGTGTCCTAGCAATGGAGAATTGCCTTTTTATTCCATGACTGCTACAGTATTCCATAAATTCCTTTGAAGTGAACTCTCCTCCATTATTAGATCTCAAACATTTGATTCTTGAATCCATCTCGTTTTCAACCATTTCCTTGTAGATCTTGAAGCTTTCAAGAGCTTCTGACTTGTTCTTGAGAAAGCAAACTACAGTCATTCTTGTATAATCATCAACTAATAACATAAAGTATTTTTCAGCTTTTAATCCTTTTGTTGTAGTTGGTCCAACTAGATCAGTGTGCACAATTTATAGTGGTCTTGTTGTTGAATATTCATTTGATTTGAACCTGGTATTTGTCTTCTTTCCTTGTTGACAGTGCTTGCATAAAGTGTTGGTTGGTTTCGTGATCTGGGGCATTTCTCTGACTTCTTCTCTTTTGCTGACTTTGACAAGGTTATCAAAATGCATGTGACCCATTCTTCTATTCCATAGTCAACTTTCATATTCCTTTGCTAGACAACACTTTTCATTTCCAATTTCACTTAACATATATATGTTGTTTGAATTTCTTGTAGCTGTACCGACCAATTTCCCTGAACCTTCTTTTCTTATCTCACACTTTTCTAAATTGAAAGTAAGTTTATGACCTTGGTCACACATTTGACTCACACTTAGAAGATTATTTTTCATATCTTCTACCAGTAGAACATTTTGTCCCTTTTCATTCTTGTTCCCAATTCAGACTGTGCCTTCTCCAATGATTTTGGATGAATTATCATTTCTGAAGGAGACTAATCCATTTTTTTCTTTTCGTAATGTAAGAAATTTGTCTTTATCACGTGTCATGTGTTTTGAACATCCATTGTCAACATACCAACCATGTTTCTTCTGTTTAGATTGTAGAGCGACTGTGCATTCTTCATTGTTATATTGATCTTGCTTTATTATCCATGTCATTTTCTGAGGTTGTTGTTTGTGACTGTTGTTATTCTATAGAGGTTCTTTAGGAGGGACTGTCATTCCACAATCCTTGGCCATGTGTCCAAAATTGTTACATTTGTAACATTCCACTTCAGTGCTCAAATATTCAAACCTGTTGTAACTTCTTCTTTGTGTGTCACTAGGTCTCCGTGCATAATCCCTTTGTGTATAACTCTCAAAGTTGTTAATGTTCCTGTTGTTAGCTTTGTAATTCACAGCTTTATGTCCAAAATTATTACATGCATAACATAAACCAAAAAATATAGTTTGATACCTGGCAGTTGATGATCTTCTGAAAGGAGGTGCTCTTATGAATCCTTCTTCTTCTTGAGGCCTGTCTGTCTGTTGTTGATTCTGATATCTAAATCTTCTTGGAGGAGGAGTGTCCCTGTAATCTTCCTTGTATATCTTCCTATCCCCTTTGATTGTTTCTGCATAGTTGTTACACATTATTTTCGTCATCCCTATGACCATTAATGATGTAAACATATATGTTGCCTTTAGAGGGGTCAGTGGCCTAAGTTCCTAAAGGGAGAAGGAAGAAGAACTTTTCCTAAGAAAAGAAGTTGCATTTCCCTTTGTAAAAACCCTATAAAAAAGGAAGTTCGCAGGTTGCTATATGGGAAGGGTGCAAGAATGTCTGATTCTCGTAGGTTTCACCATATCTGGGTTGTGAGAGGTTCACAGGTTGCTCTATAGGCAGGGTGCAAGAATGCTTACACGTGGGAAAAACGAGTGTTTTCTCGAAGCTTCTAGAAGGAGAAACTTCCATGGTGAGGTGGCATCCGAATGGTTTGGATCTTACTTGCTTTCATGATTTAGTGGGATCATCCTAACCTCCTCACCTTATCCTCTTCAACTTATAAAAGGAGAGGAGCTCTCATGGAGAAAGTTACCTTGGAGCTTTTGGGATTGGCTAAGCTGGATTTGGCTTGGAATTATTAACTTGGGTGGAATGTCTTTGAGTTTTTCTTTTGTCAAGATAGATTGTGAATATTATCAGATCTGTGCTCTCAGAATTCTTAGAGTGAAAGTGTGTGGGGAACGAAGGACAATTGGAATGGACCTTATGACATCAAGGCCATGGTTGTAATCTCTCTTTCCAATTTAATATGATACAGTAATACGATTCTTTCCTATAAATCTTGTTGTGTTTTATTCTATGATTCCTTGATCACATACATAGATTTATATTGAGTTTATGCTATTACTATCACTTTGGTTGGTTTCATTCTTTTGTAGGTTCATCATTGTAAGGGTAACCATCCCTCTTTAGTTAGTAAATTCAATATCTAAAAGTTAAGGAAAGCATCATGTTCTGGTGTGTTTTTTTCTAGATCTAGGTGGATCTAGGGAGATCTATTAGTGCCCACACCTTCTCTTGGAAGCCATGACTGAGTTTTGTCCCTTGACATGGTGTCATTCTGGAGAATTGTCCTCTTGGAATCCATGATCAAGAAGAGAGACGTCAAGGATAGTTTTTGCGTCTCTGAGGCAACCTCGTTAAAAAATGAAACATAGGTCTTTGAGCATGGTTTTTTGATTTCAAGCTCGTTAAAAAATGAAACCTCTTGCAAGGATAGTTTTTTCATCTTTGTGGCAACCTCGTTAAAAAATGAAATAGAGGTTATGAGCATAGTTCTTGTTTCTGTGTGAATCTCGTTAAAAAATGAAATAGTTTTCCCCCTCTCTGTTTGAGTCAAGTCCTTCATCTAGTATTTGAAGCTTCATTTCCTCTGCCTTTGTCGTGGATGAAACAAAGCTTGGGGGGAAATACTGTCAGCCTCTGGACTTCATGTTGAAGTTAAACTTCTAGCTTCTTAAGTTGGGGGCTAAGTACCAACCATCCCTGTGTTATGTGTTGGGAAGTCGCAAGCATAGTTTTCTATGGTTCAAGCTTGTGTAAAAATGAAACCACTTACCTCAAGCATAGTTTCCTATGGTTCAAGCTTGCGTAAAAATGAAACGAGGTCCAAGCATAGTTTTGTTTAGTTTTTAAGCTTGTGTAAAAATTAAAATCTATCCCAAGCATAGTTTTGTTTTGTTTTAAAGCTTGAGTAAAAATGAAAACAATCCTAAGCTTAGTCTTTGTTCTTTATCATGCTCGTAAATACATGAGAATGCAACCGAGTATACTTTTATCACTTTTTCGGACTGATAAAGGTTATACGAAAAAAGAACCCACTGGAGTTCCCTTTAAGCTCTTTTCAGACTCTCTAAACATGAAAAGATTGTCGAGTGACCTTGTTCTTTTCACGCTCGTTAAAGTATTTGAAGAAAATGTCTATTGAGCGATAGTTTATCTCTTTTTCGGTCTCATCAGACTACTTTACAAAAAGGGAACTGAGAGAGTTCTCTTTAAGTGTTTTTTAGACTCTATAAACATGAAAAACCCCTGAGTTTTCTTTCTTTGGACTCATAAAACAAACATTGAAAGGCCCATATGGGACCTGAGTTCTCTTTAAGTGTTTTTCAGACTCTCTAAACATGAAACACCCATGAGTTTTCTTTCTTTGGACTCGTTAAATAAACATCGAAAGGCCCAAATGGGACCAAACCACTCCTTCCTAGGGTTCATTAAGCATACTCCGAGGGACTCATCCGAAGGATGAGCTTACATTTCAAGCATATGTTATCCTCCTCAAGCTTGCGTAAAAATAAAGAGGTACTCGCCAGAAATGGTGGGGGAAAAATTGGGAAAGAAATGTGTCTAAAGCTGTATTCTATGGAAGAGTCACTTTTGAACATGACACCCTTTCACTCACCTTGTGTCTAGGTTGGAAAATCCACTTGTCTCCTGATCATACTCCTTTATAATATTACAAATTGGTCTATGATCCCTGTTGTTGATTCAGTGTTTCCAAGACAATTGTCGTGTCGTCAATATGTTCAAAGAGAAGTTCAACCCGGAAAGACTTCTATTGCGTCGGCCATTTCTGCAGTCCTTAAAGCCTTCTAATACGTCATCCATCCCTGAGTGAGTCCTAAATCACTTGTTGCTCTGATCTACATCAAATATTTTTACTTGTTTCGTGTCAGTCATTGATGTGGGATACATTAAGGACCTCTTGTGACGAGTCTTTTCCTGTCGACTTCAACTCATTATCTAGGAATTAGAATTATAAACTAATTGGTATCTTGGAACTTTTATGCCTTAATGGCAGGTTTCCTCACTTTCGAGAGTGGGTTTTCATTATTGACCCCTGATCGGGAGATTCTGCCGAGTGTTTGACTTCAAATCATTTATTCACATTCGTTGGATTGTACTAGTGTACCTTGGGAGTCATTGACATTAGTGGTGATTTCCCTCGCACTTGTTAACAATATACACTAATGACCGGTAATCAAGTGGTTTCTACCATGTTCAACTTCAGCACATGTATTCACATGGTTAGATTCGTACTATAGAGTGGTGGAGATGAAGACCCTGGATATTTTCTGACAGATCCAGGTTGCGTTGGAGTATATTCAGTGTATTGTTGCATAGATCCACATTGTATGTTTGGTGGCTATGTTCAAATTTGAGTCTTTAACACATAGATCCATAGTGTATTTTTGGTGGCTATGTTCAGATTTGAGTCATTTTGGCATGGATCCACAGTGTATGTTTGGTGGCCATGACCTGTCTTACTTGACATGGATCTTCGCATGTTGGCATTTATGCTTTTATTCATTTGTATTCTGAGTATGGGAATGCCTACCTTAGTGATGATATATTATTGTACTATATTTCTTGGTTTGTTGGCAAGTTTCTGACCGACTGTTCCTTGTTCCCTACACACACTCGACAAAGTATTTCAGCTATCACTCTGTTCTAACTTCATACTTTGGGGGGATATTTGTTACACATTATTTTCATCATCCTTATGACTTTTATTGATGTAAACCTATATGTTGCCTTCAGAGGGGTTAGTGTCCTGAGTTCCTGAAGAGAGAAGGGAGAAGAACTTTTCCTGAGAAAAAAAGTTGCATTTTCCTTTGTAAAAACCCTATAAAAAGGGAAGTTCGCAAGTTGCTATATAGGCAGGGTGTGAGAATGTCTGATTCTCATAGGTTGCACCATATTTGGGTTGTGAGAGGTTTGCAGGTTGCTCTATAGGCAGGGTGCGAGAATGCTTACACGTAGGAAAAATGAGTGTTTTCTCGAATCTTCTAGAAGGAGAAACTTCCATGGTGAGGTGGCATCCGAATGGTTTGGATCTTACTCACTTTCATGATTTAGTACGATCATCCTAACCTGCTCACCTTATCCTCTTCAACTTATAAAAGGAGATGAACCCTCATG
The DNA here is from genome assembly GCA_009831015.1 of Picea engelmannii. Taxonomy (NCBI): domain Eukaryota; kingdom Viridiplantae; phylum Streptophyta; class Pinopsida; order Pinales; family Pinaceae; genus Picea; species Picea engelmannii. The sequence goes on from ML789941.1 coordinate 351,385, forward strand.
GAGAAAGTTAGCTTGGAGCTTTTGGGATTGGCTAAGTTAGATTTGTCTTGGAATTATTAACTTGGGTGGAGTGTCTTTGAGTTTTTCTTTTGTCAAGATAGATTGTGAATATTATCAGATATGTGCTCTCAGAATTCTTAGAGTGAAAGTGTGTGGGGAACGAAGGACAGTTGGAAGGGACCTTATGACATCAAGGCCATGGTTGTAATCTCTCTTTCACATTTAATATGATACAGTAATATGATTCTTTCCTATAAATCTTGTTTTGTTTTATTGTATGATTCCTTGATCACATACATACGTTTATATTGAGTTTATGCTATTACTATCACTTTGGCTGGTTGCGTTCTTTTGTAGGTTCATCATTGTATGAGTGTTGGAATGGAGCTAGGATGGAAATTGCTAGAGGAAGCGATGTTTATACGATATGTCACCTATCCCTCTTTAGTTAGTAAATTCAATATTTAAAACTTAAGGAAAGCGTCATGTTCTGGTGTGTTTTGTTCTAGATCTAGGTGGATCTAGGGAGATCTGTTAGTGTCCACACCTAGCGATTTGTCTGATAACAATGGATCTTTGGATTTGTTTCTTGCTCTATTTTTTTGGAGCTTGATCCATTTTCTGTCTAATTGTATCAAAGTCTGGACTTGTGAATATGAGATTTTTGACTGCTGATATTGTCATCCAAAAATTTTGAACTATTCTGCATATTTTTCTTTTGAATATCCTTTCTTAGTGTGACAACCTCTGCTTCCAAGTTTCCAATGATCTTGTCCTTTTCTTCTAGTTGTTCTTTGAGTGTTTCTTCAATTCTTTTATCTTCTTCTATTTGAACCTTCAATTTTGTGATCATTTGTTCTAGTTCTCGAGTGACCTTTTTCTTGTCTAGTTATGCTTTTATTTTCATGTTTTTCTTCTTTTCTCTTCTGATAACTTCTATGGCACACATTAATTCTTCTCGATAGTCAACTTATGCCTCTTAAATTTCTTCTTTGACTTCTTCACATTCTTCTTCGGCTTCTTCATATTCTTCTTCGGAGTCTTCTTTGTCAGAGTCTTTTAGATGCCTTGAAGGCTGCTTCTTTTACATATAGATTTTCATGCTCAGTTCTCATTTCATATGCTGTGAAGATTCCATAAATTTCGTATGCTTATTGAGTCCAGATCCGATATTTATTCTAGTGTTGATATCTTAGGGTTGAATCTCATAGGAAGATATCTTAGTATATTTTGAACAATTACAGATTCTTCAATTTCTTCTCCCAATCCTATGATCACATTCACTGTTTCATCGACTCGTAAGAAGTAGGTTGTGATATCTTCATCTTCCTTCATTTTTAGTTATTTGAACTGACCTCTGTAAGTTTGAAGCTTTGTTGCTTTGACTTTTGTATCTCCTTCATAAATATTTTGAATCTTGTCCCAAATCTCTTTAGCAGATTTACAATGTGCAAATTTGGTGAATACTGTATCACTGAGACCATTCAAAAGTGCATTTGTGGCTTTGGAATTATTCTCACCAAGTTTTAATGCTTTTTCATTTGTTGGTGGAACTGTTGGTGCTGTGTATCCATCTACAATTGATTTCCAAACTTGAAATCCATGTTCTTGTATATATGTCCTCATCCTTATGCTCCAAAAAGCATACTTTTGTCCATCAAACTGTGGTATTCCATTTTTATATGAGTTGGTACTCTCCATGATCTACCTTTCAGTGGTTAAACTGATTTTTGAAGGAACCTTCTCTGATACCAATTGTTGGATTACTGAGAGGGGGGTGAATCACTAATAGAGCAATTTAATCCTTTTTAACCATATAATCCAAGTTTTATATCAATGAAGCATTATCATCCAATAAATGCAGAGTAAATAAGCAATGAACAAATTAACAAAGATACACATACACAGTACACCATTGTTTTATGTGGAAACCCAAATCGGGAGAAAACCACATAATTCTTTTTCTTATATGTCTTGAAGAATTACATTCATTGGAAGCACCAACTTCCTTTGTTTTCCAGCTGCAACTGGAAAGACGCTCCAACCCCCTAGTGTCTCAGGCTACAACCTGAGGGAAGCTCCAACTCCCCAATTCTCTCGCTACAACCAGAAGGAGGCTACAACCCCCTATGTTCTCCGGCTACAACCGGAAGGTGGCTACAACCACATGTCCTTGCCCCATCCTGCCACCCTAAAGTAGAAGTAGAATGATGGAACCACTGTCAACCTATCACTGTGAGATATACCTCTGTAAAATTGTAACAATAAATCTGAACCATGCATCAACCTGTACCTCAACCTGTAATCAACTTGTACCATAAACAAGTGCATCAACCATGCACCAACCTATACCAAACAAACTGTAACCAACCTATACCATAAACAAGTGCATCCAAACATGTACCAAGTATGCACCAATCATGTGTCAACTACTCATCAACTATGACTCATCAATATGTACCAACATCATAAACTATACACCTCATGTATGTGCCAACTCATCAACTACTTGTCTCAGCCATATACTCAACATGTACCTCAACCAAAATCCCTTATCAATTTCATCATCCAAATCTGATTTGTAGCTCTGTAATATACCTTATGTATATGATCACATTCCTGCAAGCCTTCCTTAACTTTAACAACAATAGACTAGCATTTTCATCAAACTTTTCTTTAGTCTCACATGCCTAGTTTTGGATTAGTCAACAACCCTAACTTGAAGTAATCATAAATTTGTACCTATAATGTATAAATATCTAAAACTATTAAACAATGTTCTTCAGTGTGTTTTATGCAATTCCTCTTGGTGTGACTACTTGGAACCTCTCATAAAAGGATTTATAGAAAAAATGACATACCTTGCTGAATTCTAGATTATTCTAGAGAGAGACTTTGTAGAGCGTGCCCCGCATGGAATATTTGTTGAAATGATATGAACCTATGCTAAAACATACTATAGACTGTAACCTAACCAAAACATTTTGTTTCACTAAATTTGGATCTGTTATGAATAAGTTATGACGTTTTTACCCGAAACACTTTTTTTTGACTAGTTTCGGGACTAGCCACAAACCCTATTTTCCACGGAGTGTAAATCCAAAAATACAAGGACCCACAAGATGAATTTTTTATCACATATAATTGAATATGTTTTCTCAATGGAATAGCAATTTCATGGTCTGAATCATTATAGAAAAAAATTTATAGCGAAAATGGTGAGATGACCTGTAAATAACATACCTTAGAAAGCACCATGAAAAGAATTTATCCTTCCTTGCATTTCGGCCTTCTTTTCTTCACCTTCGCTCAGAATTTCATATTATATATCCTTGGTTACCTCAGAAACCTATAGATATTCAATATGCTCAAGTGTTATTAAAATGAGAGAGTCTTGCCTCTTATTTATACTCTCCAAGTAGCTTCCTTAAAAACATCTTTTAGGTCACTTAGTCCCACTTTCCTTATTTTAGGGTCAACCCACTTCTAATTTCTCCATTAAATTTATTATTGAAATAATTTATTTTGTATTCACTTTGAATTATAATACACTCATTACTTCACTTTATTATTTACCTTTTAAAATCTCTTAAACCACTTTGACTACTTTGACCTTTTGGGGCTTCTAGATGACATATGAGGGTCCTCCAACATCGTAAGGCCATAACTCTCAAACATTGAGGAGTTATGTGATGTTTCACATACCACCAGAAATAGAATGACAAGCATTATCCATATATGATAGTTTACCTGAAAAATTCATTGTCCTTCATCTCATTATTCCACAATTAATCATGGGTTCTCTTACTCCGCAAATCGTCTTCCCGTGAGGGTTTTCACCATAACGGGACCACTTTGGAGTTCATCCATCTTTACTTCTTATCAACCATGACAAGACAATAATGAGTCATCTTTACATCAAACAATCGTGGGTCCATTACCCAAACCTTTGTGTTGCAGGGCTTTCTTCAAGGGTTGACATCAATGACAACCAACCTTAATCAACATATTTTAACCATTTATTGATAAGTTGATCATTAAGAGAAAGTAAAAATTCATTAACAATCATAGAGAACATAAGGTTTACCATGGTTCACCCCCTCCTGGGGCTATGTCCACAAATATCTGTCTTCTCTACTCTCTTATTTAATCTACTGCAAAATATTGAGTTGTGCACATTACATCGTTAGTAATACAATCAAGATTGAGAGTAAGAACCCTCTATGAAGCGGACTAGATCAGACTAGGCTCCTTAGCCTGTGACCTAACCCACAAATTCTACCTTACTTGAATCTTCTACAAACTTATTACAATAAAAAATCCCATAGAATGATATGATATGTCTCTATCCCACATACACATCTTTATTTCCTTAACTGACATCCCCCCCCAGACCTCCTAGGCCCTTATTTATACTATTTTACAGGATTATAGCCATTACAATCCTTATAAAAAACCCTAACCCTATCACAGTTAGGATTTTTTGCCTGTGTGCCACGTTTCTTTTCCTCCTACATGTTTATTTCTTGCCACTTCTTGCGCTGCTCCAAATTTAGGTCTTCCTTTCCAAAAATAAGTCTTTCCCCAAAGAAAATTCTTCTCCAAAAATAGGCTTGCCCCTAGAATAGACTTCCTTCTCAAAATAGGCATGTACCCAACAAAATCTTTTGAAATATATTGGAGGGTTACATAGTTATTTGAGACACACTATTCTCATGTTTAATCCAACTAATATTGATAAAGTTTGTGTCCAAGAAACTCATATTGAGTCTAGGGGAAAGAATGACAATGGAATATTTTCAAATAAATCAGTTCATCTAGTTGCAGGAAAGCACAAAGGAAAGGGTAATATGAAACAAACAACCATAGTGAAGAAATAATATGAGAATCCTTCATGTTCACATTGGAAAAATGAAGAACATACTTAAGCCAAGTGTTGGAAACTTCATCATGAACTAAGACCAAAGAGATTTGGAAATAATAAGTGGAATAAGAATACCATTGTTACAATACAAAATAATATTTTATTAGATTTGAGTGATGAAACCAAGATCACAACCATGGGTATAAAAGGTATATCTTCTTCTACTAGTTATATCACTCATACTCATTTTTTAAAATTTGAAACTATGCATGAAAAAACGAAAAGAAGTGAGTTATTCCATATTAGAGTCATATATAAAACCTACCAAGATTGATACACTCTTTGATAGTGATTTCCAATCTAATCTAATTTATGAAGAAATGTTTAAAACTTTAGGACTTGAAACTAAACCTCATCCAAAACCATATCCTTTAGGATGGGTATGTGAATATGCTAAGTCATAGGTATCTAAACAATGTAAGATTATATTTACAATCACCTCTAAGTTCATAGATGAAGTAGAGTTAGACATCATACCACTTGATACTTGTGGAATTATTTTGGAAATTCATTATTTGAATGAAAGGAAAGATATCCTCTACAAGGCGGAGAAAAAGCATCATATTACAAAGTATGGGATTGAGCATATTTTAAGAGCTCGTCGTTAGAAGACTAACTTGTCTCAAGTTACTACGGGACAAATGAAAAGGATTTTAAATGCTCACAATATTTTTTTACTCGTGATTGTAAATTCTAAGGATGATGAAAAATAGATATATATTTAAAAAGATGTGATCCTAAAAAGAAATATGAATTAGTTAAGATTATTTCTAGTTGTGATGAAGTGTTTCAGAAACCACAAGGATTACCTCCATGGAGAAATATGTTGGAATTATTTTCATTAATGTAAAAGGATTAATGTTGTCATTAATTTCATATTATGACATTAAAATACACACAACATTTCCAATATTGATTTATATATGGGTTTAAAAGTATATTAAAAAAAGGGCACATGTGAAAAATTAAAAAGCGAAATGGTGTTTTCAAACACATGGGTTTGGGTATTTTCCCATGGCATTTGGAAAAGTAAAATAAAAAAGGGAGTTAATTATTTAATTGATGGACATGTCCCTTCATGAAGGGTTATGATAAAGTATAAGAAGAGAAAGTATTAAGGTAAAGTGTGTGGGTGAAAAATGTAGTAACATTTGAAGAAGTGGATGAGAAAAGATTGAATATCATTCCAAATGGAAAGAGTTGTGAAATTGATTTCAAGTTAGTTTGTCATTTTCACGATAACGTATTTTATGGGGTGTTTTCGATTGTGAAATTTTGAGAAAAAAAAGGTGACCTATATGAGTACATGTCATAAACATTTCATACACTAGTTCACTATATTTTTTAATATATGCCATATGGAACTTAGGGTTTCTAAATGCTCCTGAAATAATTTCAAACGGGCCAATTTGGCATCTTCACTATAACTTATTTTCTAGTACTTTTCAAATTGTGAAATTTTCAGAGAAATAAGGAGTCATACCTAAGTATCTTAGGTAAATATTTCAAATGTTGTTTCTCTATACATTCATAGATATGCCCTATGGAAGTTTGAGTTTCTGAATGGTTTTGAAATTAGTTTCAAATAGATTAGATTAGAATTTTCACTATAACTTCTTTTCTTCGACTTTTAAGACTGCAAAAGTTTCATATATATAAGGAGACATACAAAAGTATCTCAGGTAAAAATTTCAGAGGTTGGTTTTCTATACTTTCTTTGATATTCCCTATGGAAGATAAGGTTCCTAAATGGTCTTGAAATCAATTTCAAACATGTCAACATGGTATTTTTTCTATTACATTTTTTCCGGGACAGTACAGAATGTGAAATTTACAGGGATATAAGGAGACATAAAAAAGTACTTTATGTAAAAATGTCATAATTATATCTACAAAATTGGATACATGGCATCTTGTACAATTTTTTTCTTAGGAAGAGGCCTAAAATATCAAGCTTTGGGAAAGTTACCATTTAAAAATTCAAATTTTGTTTAGACATGTTATGGGAAAAAGTAGTGAGGAGACATGCTGAAGGAAAAATAAATGAGTAGACTTACTGAAGGAAGAATCAACAAACATACCTAGTGAAGGAAGAAGTAGCAAGGAGACTTAGTGAAGGTTGGTGCAACTCACAGAAAGAGATTGGTGTTCTTGCTAAATTGGTGCTTAGCAGTGGAGATTGGTGTCTTTAGTAGATTGGTATCTACAAATATCTGTAAGAGTAGGTTAGTGCCACTCAAAAAAAGAGATTGGTGTCTCTTACTAAGTTGGTGCATAGTGGTGGGGATTGGTGTCTCTAGTATATTGGTGTTTATGAAGATATATAAGAGTAGGTTGGTGCCTATCAATATTTGTACAGTGGGGATTGGTGTCTCTAGTAGGTTGGTGACTATAAACATTTGTAACAGTATGTTGACGCCTACAAAGAATTATAAAGATAAACTTTTTGGTTTTCTCCTGAAAGGGTTTCCACATAAACATTGTGTTCCATGTTATAAAGTTAATGGATATTGTCTGTGATTGTTCTCTTATGGTTGATGAATGTTTGAATAAGAAAAATGTTTCTTATGTTGATTCAACCCCCCCCCCCCCCCTCTTAGTATAAGTGTGTGCTCAACAAAAGATAAAACATGAGATCCAACTATAATAAGATGCACCTCTTCCTAACATTAGCATGTATATGTTATATAAAGAATCAAGTTTCATAGCTACTAGAGAAAGGAGTCATTAGAACAAGTACTTCTCCATGTGAATCACCCATTGTGTTGGTACCAAAGAAAGATGGTACATGGAGAAAATGTGTGGATTTCTTGGGATTGAAAAAAATTATGGTGAATAACAATTACCCTCTTCTTCATATTGATATTTTATTGGATCAATTGAAAAATGAAACCTATTTCACTAAGTAGGACTTATGAAGTGGTTACCATCAAGTCAATATTTTTGAAGACGATATTTGGAAAACTACTTTAAAAAAAAAAAAGGCTTATTTGAATGGTTGGTTATGCCCTTCAATGGGATTTGTAATTCCCCTACTACTTTAATGTGGGTTATGAGTGATATATTTAGGACATTCATAGATTATTTTGCAATATACTACTTAGATGATATATTGATTTTCAGTAAAAGTTGGGAAGATCATGTAAAACATGTTAGGAAAGTATTAGATTATTTTAAAAAGGAAAAATTGTTCCTAAAGATGTCAAAATGTGAATTTGGGAAAACATATTTATCTTATTTGGGCTATATTGTACAGGGTGTGAAGCCATTATGAACTGGTCGAAGCCTAATAATGCAATAGAAGTTAGGATCTTCAATTCTTCCTAAGGGAAGTTCAATATTTGAGGTAGTTCATTGTGTTGAGCACTCAACACACCCTCAAACTTTTCAGAAATTTTGGGGTACCACTTTGCTTTAAATTCCATCCTTATACTTCGATCCTCTCATGGTCATAATTTATTTAGAGGTTTTCTTTTGTTTTCTTCTCATTTCGATCAAGTATTGTGCTTAATATGGATTATCACTGAAAGGAAGAAAGGTATTGGTAGTTCCAATGATGAGAAAAGGGGTTCAAGGCTTAGCATTTTCAAAAATTACCAACATATACTTGTCATCCTTTGACTTCCCCGATGCTTCACAAACTCTTGTGAAAATTTTGAATGAGCTAATCGAGTGTTGTGAATTCCTCTTCATAAATGTGGGACAGACTGATCAGTTCACCGATCGCTAATGTCCATCAGTTATTGATGCCTAGCATCAGAGATTACAAAATAGATTAAGGAAAGACAAGCCCTAACATTGATGAGGTGAACTTGTCCTCATAGTCGCGACCCTCTTATTTTAACAAGAAACCATCCCAATTGTTGATTCCATAGATTGATATTCACCAGGTTATGGAACAGGGTGAAGCCACATCAATGTTCACCACGTCAATTTTGACATATGATTCGCCACATAGATATTCATATAGTTGTTGGGCACCAAATCAGGCTATCTTTCTGCTACATTTCCATTACCTTTTTGACCTTTTTACACTTATTTACCTATGTTTACTGTGCTAAATCAATGAGGTAATCACCCCTAACTTGTCTATTGGAATATTTTATTAATGAAATGAAGTCACAGAGTTTTGCCTATTCGCAGCACTAAAACGATGTTTGACCGCACCTTTTGGAGAACAGGAATCAAGGCCTCAGCATCCCATGGTAGACCTGTTGTTCAGCTTTTTTGAGAACATCAACGATTAAGCCAAAGGAGGTCGCACAGCTAGAGTCGCACATCCCTGAACCATCTTGGCCATTTCGTTGATCTTGTCTATCTGGTACTGGTGTCGCTCCAACTAATGTATATTTTTAAGGGTACGGTTACCATGTTTTGGGGAAAGAGGTTGTTCCCCCTTTTGATGTATAAAAGATAGTTTATTATTGTAACTGGGGATGTCCCCATTGAGATTGTAATAACCTTTTTCAGATTTATAAAGCATTACCTATTTTGTTGTCTTCATCTTTGTTGTAACTAGCGCAACCCTGATCAGAGAGTTGGGCCCGCTCTTTTGATCATGTGCTACATCTTCCTGTGTTTGTGTTATTTATCAGTTTTATGATTTTTGTTACAGTGTGTTATTTAGCATTTTATGCTTGTTGTTACAGTACGCTATTTCTTAGCTTATGCTTTTTGTTACAGCGTATGATTCTTATGACTACCTTTCAGAAGTTGTATTTAATCCAGTTGACAGTAATTTTTTGAATATTAAATTGTAAACCCTTGGCCAGAATGAATTGTACTCTTTCCCCTGCATATACTTTGTGCATTGCCTTGAAAGGATACGCACCCGGATTGATAAATTAATGTAGGAAAAGGGTGAATAAATCGTTCATACCCTGACACCAACAATAACCACCTTGTCTACCACAACAAAAATATAGCCACACTTGGCCATGTCATATAAGTCACAACAGTTGTTCCATGTCGACCTTCATGTCATCACAAGTGATTCACAAGCTCATCGAGGAATGAGAAATTATTATGAAAAAATGTCAAGGGAAGAATTTGAGGTAGTGAACTTTCTGAAGTTGATGTTATATCAGTCGTTAGAACGAAATACATGAAACTATATTGAGCTCTATAAAATTTCAACTTATTGAGGTCTGAAATCTCATCAGCATCGGTGAACCAAGACCCAAGATCACTTATTTCGACACACGAACAAATATGTCGATGACAGTCCATTTTTCTCCTTGCATTTATTTGGACCATCCAAAGTCCAAACAATATATCTGGAAGCACCGAAGCTTTAAGCCATGATTGGCCTTGCAACATAGCTTTGTAACACACCCAACCAACCATAGGCCGAGCATGTTAGTTACAAGTCCCTTCTCTAGACTAATTTGATCCCTACTCTTGTTTTTCCTAACAGGGAATCCATGAAAGATTCACATGCATTGATCAAGATTTATTCTAAGCATATAAACAATACAACATACCTCATGCATAATAATAAAAAACAATATGCATATTCTAATCATATCCTGAATTCAACAATAATTAAATACACCGTGGAATAATTCATACACAGGTAATGAATACCATAACAGAGAGAACTTATCTTTTATAGAAGATAACCACCGACTGGTTGAATACCAAGGACGTTCCACCCAATCGTAGACACTATTGTTCCAAGTCTCAAAAACAATGTCACCCCTGAGCCAGGGCTATGAATCCACAAGGACGATTCCAGAGAGTTACTTGGCTTCCCAAACTAGTCAACACTCAAGCTCTCATGGGATTCTCCAACACTCACAAAAATCCAAGTACCCAACTCTCTTCTACCCAACCTGCACCACCCAAGAAAATGGACCTCCACCCTTCTCTGCCACGTAGTCCCTTAGGAAGTCCTTGTCCTTCTAGGGCTCTAGTACAGCTGGTCTAGAATATCTCGGTTGGGAATCTTAGGACTCGAAACTATGAGAAAAGATGGACACATGCCAAGCATATCAGACATGCAGGCCTCAAATCATGGTTGGATTACACCAGAAATATCTACTTCCAACCAAACCATGGTTGTTATTCAATGGTCCAATTTACTTTCCCAAGCCAAACAAAAAAGAGGAAAGATGAGTGAGTGAAGGAATGGATGGAGTGAAGAATCCATGAGAGAAGATGAACAATGAACAAATCAGGTGAATGAGTGTGTGAGGTGACCAACTGTTAATATTGTGGTAGCTGCGGGAGGTATTTACCCCCACGTGTCAACCTGACAAGAATAGAGGACTCTCGGAAGCAAGAGAAACCATAATGAGTTGGCTAATAACCCTAGAAGCCTTATCGGCTCAAGAAGATAATTTATATTAGGCTATTAGCCTCCAAGAGAAGAAGTCGGCCAGAAATAATAATAATATACTAAACAAACACATATCCAGAAGGAGAAGTCGGCCCTAGCAAAACTGGCAAGACTATTATAAATACAGGGCACCAATTCTCATTTGCAACATCTTAGAATTGCAGTTTTCCCAGTTGGTGCGCACTGCAGTTGCAGTCTTATGTGCAGGTTTGAAGGAGAGTTGCAAGTGCAGCTGAAGCAACAACAAGTTTTCAGTTTTGGCTTGAATATATCTTGGCTAGGGTTTGGACTTGTTATCGCTAAGTTTGTAGTCTAGGTCAAGTAGCTGAAAGGTAAGGATCAAACTGGTGTAACAGGAGCTTCCCCACCCACTGTCACCTCGATGGGGGGCTCTTTATATTTAGGGTGGCTAAACCCAAGGGAGACGTCCCTGGCAATCTGGGGTTTTGAAAGGCAAAGGGTTAAAGAATAAAGGTAAGTTTTCCCTTTCACAGATTACCGCCAAGATGATAGTCAAGAGGAAGATAAACAACAAAAGGGGCACTTGTTTGCGAGACAAGGCAACAATAAAACTAATGCATGCAAGTAGTGGTTATCACTTCATAGATTAATGACTATCAACATTTAATATACATGAGCATAAATAGCAGTAATTATTGATGAAGTCAATGATTGCAACAAATGACTATAGCTTATAATATTACTTCTCAATAAACACTGGAAATGATATAGCATTCAATATATATAATCAATATTTGAATTAACACCGTGCATCAAATATCATTAAATGCTCATTCAAGACAAGAGTGCTGCATCAAGCCTACTAGAGGTGACGTCAGCCTTGTTCTAGGATTAGTTCTATAGACAAAGAGCTCAACATTTTGCAAATAGGCCAATGAAAATTATCAACACATCAATGTCTATTATCAGATGACTAAGCCACAAAGTTTTTAATCAACCAAAAGCTCAAACTAGGCATGACGTCATCATCAAATTAAGGTTAGTTAGACGTTAGGGTTAGTTAGGGTTTCAAATTTAAAAGTTTTGAAATTTTTGTTTTGGCATAGCAAGCTCAACGTTGGATTTTTAGACCAGTTCCATAGGGTATTATGGAGTCAAAAGCAAGGGCTAGGTCTCGGGAGAATCTAAATCTAAGGACAAGAGAGTTAGGCTCTATGGTGCTGCAATGGCAGGGCCCTAGAGTCAAAACCCTAAGGGGAGGAGGCTCATTCTGGTGTTGCTTAAGCAAGGCCTCATGCTCCTCCTTCTTTCCTTAAAAATTCTTGGCAAAATGGCTAGCTTCAAAACATAAATCTAAGGGTGAAAAGTGTTGCAAGAGTAAGGCCCTTCAAACCCTAAAAGTCAAAACCCTAGGTGTAGAATTAACTAGGCCTAGGACATCTTGTTTCTTCAACTTATGTTCAAAAGCTAACTCAGAAAAAGGGGAAATAGTGTAGCAACGTCTAGGCTATATCCTCCTTAATCAATGGATGAAACAAGTTCTCTATCATGGGGACATATAGCAAGGACCTACTTGTGTGCTTGCTACCTAGGGTTTCAATGATTAAGCAAAATAATAACAATGTAACAATAAATGCAAGAGATTTAACCTACAACCATTCATTTAAGAATTTTTGCATGAGAAATTCACTTACAAATCATGAAGAGCTTATCAAACCCTAGTTGTAAACCTTCTAATGATAGAAAACACCATAAAAATGCCAAGATTGATCCTCCACAAGAGTAGCGCCTCACTTCCAAGAGCAAAAATCCAAGACAAAAGACTAAAAATGATTCTCTCACAAGAGAGTGAGTTGTGTTATTGTCAAAATGAGAGGCAGCGTCCTCTATTTATATCATCCTAATGACCTTTAATTAGAAAATATGTCATTTAAAATAGCCGACAAGGCTGACTAACAATATTACACTGTTTGTCACATTAAATGCTAAAAATGTCACAATATGGGCTCAAAAGGGAGACGTCAGGCCCCTCTGAGAGAGACGTTGGCCCTTTTTGGGCAAGATCAACATCCAAGAAGAAGAACGTTGTCTCTTCCAGGGCTTCTCCAAGCTGCCACATGTGCCAAATGACCCTAGCACATTGCCACATGCTCCAGAAAACGTCCAGCTACCTCAGGTGACATCCTGTCCATCAAAAGCAATCGTCCCATCTGCAGTGGGTGATCCCCCCTAGGTCGGGCTCTGCCAAGGTGTCCTGGTGGAATGTCCTTCTGTCTTCTTTGTGCAAAGCCTCATCACAATGTTGTCCTGTCTCTGCCATCCCAACAACCATTTGATGGGCTCTTCAGCCCCATGGAGGTCCAAGCTAATCATATCCCCATGTGTACCGGTCCACTAGTACCTGTTCACCGGGTATGGTCCTACACATCAAAGACTACGCCCTCCATGGGCTCATCAGTCCTCGGGATCATAGCAATGTTAATCACATTTCATCATTAAATTTATCAAATACATGCATGAAATCCCTAACATATCATCTAAGAGCTCAAATACATTACACATATCTACTATACAAAGCTGAAGAAACCAACAGAATAACCTATTGGGCTAATACCCACAAGAAAAGGAAAGTTTCCTCAGAGGATCATTCAAGCCATGTATACGAAGTGGTATGGTCTAGGGATGTCCATTCATAGTAAGACCAGGGGTAGGTGTTGTCCGTGGGTGCCTCTGTAGGAGGTGAGTTGTACCCATCATGGATGCACTTTTTCCAAGCCTCTTTATTTGCCTTTATTTTTCATTTATTTCTTTTCTTTTTTACTTCAAGGTCTGACCAGAGGACACTGCCTTGGCGTGGTGACCAGAGATGACAGTGTTACCCACTGGTATCTTCGCAGGGATGATAAGGTTGGCTCGTGATGAGACCCCCTTTCCCTTGGCCATGCAACCAAAGGTCACTGCCCTGGCGTGGTGACCAGATAATGGAAATGTCATACCACTGGATACCTATGAACATAATGGGCCGACTCATGATGAGACCTCCCATCCTCTTGGTTAGGTCTTGTTTTGCCATTTTTCTTAGGGTCCCTTTAGTTTCTTATTGAGAGGCCTTTTATTGCCTTCTCAGGGATCCCTTGGGCGAAGCATCTCTAGGTTTCATTTCTTATGGCTTTTATCTTTTACCAGTTTCTTTTACCCCCTGGGCCTTTAGCCCCTTCTTCCCACAAGACAAAGTGTAACCCTCAAAAGGTCATCCTAATGGTCGGACTAGGGGAATGGGATAGATGTGCGGAAGATAAGATGTAAAATGATAGAATGGTGGGAGAGGATGATGGCTCTGCAAATCCCCCTTGGTGGTTAACCAAAACCCATGAATACAAGCTTGTTAAGTCACCCCATCAATCACCCCAACAATGGTCAAGTGGATTAGTGTAAGATCCAAGCAGTTGTCAGAAATGAAAGGAACCTAATGCATATACAAGAAGGTTATAACGATCAAACATGACACATACCATGATACCTTGGACCAATTACCTCATGGAGCAAGAGTCCTTTCCGATGCAAGCCCAAGCCGATGGTGATGGAAGTTGTTGCTGCTGACAGGAAAAGTCTGGTGAAGAAGAAGAAGGATGGGCCCTCTAGGGCCATGCTCAGGTCAATTCTGCTCTCGGTACTCCATGTATAGGACCTGTGGGCCTCGAGACATGATCTCCTAGTTATCCCTATATATTGGGGATAACAAGACTATCTGATCATCTTTTTGTGATGCGTTATCCTTGGGGAAAGGTGCGCTACTCTTTGTTTGGATATCTAGCCTAGGGTTTGCTTTCGGAGGAATTCTCAGTCAAGTTTAAGGTGCTCGGAGGGAGGCTTCGGCCTATGGTTGGGTGACGAAGGTATCGCCAATGGTAAAACGAGCACAACATCTTCTATATTCTAACAGGTTATGGGCCCACACCCTTTCAGTTAGCCTAAAACGCTGTAAGGAAACATAGCCACTAGATATTGATCTCGTTGAGGAACTGCCGCTAGGGTTATTAGCAGGAGCAACTTCCAAAAGCACTACAACTAGGGTTTCCAGCAGAAGCAGTTGCAAAAACCCTAAACCTCTTGTTGAGGGACCTTAAGTGACAAGATTGACCTAATCTCTGGATAGATCAGTGCGCCCTAGCCCAGCACATCTCCTGGTACTCTTAGAAGGCCAAGATGTGAAGTTTGGATTTTTGGTCAAATCTAGGGTTTGGCCAAGTCATGCAAGCCATGACAAACTCTATGAAGTATGAGAACAAGCTAGATGGAGCCTCTAAATTTAAAGCATGGAAGACAAGGATTGACCTCATCCTTGCTAAGAATAAAGTGATGGATATTGTGAAAGGAGAGATCGTGAAGCCAGAGTTTAAAGAAGGAGAAGAGAAGGAATTGTAGAACGTTGCAGCTATGGAGAAGTTCAAAGATGTTGACATCAATTCCATGAGTATCATAGTGGATTCCATAAAATACCACTTGATACCCTACATCTCCCATCTTGACTCATCGAAGAAGATGTACAATGCCCTAACAAATCTCTTCTCAGTCAGAAACATCGGACAAGTTATGAGTCTGAAGAATGAGCTTCGTAACATGAAGATGAATGATGATGACAACATAGCATCATACTTTGTAAGGATATCCTAGTTAAGATATCAACTAAAATCTATTGAAGAGATCACTTCAGAAAAGGAATTGATGAACATAGTACTCAATGGTCTTCCCAAGACATGGGATGCATTTTCCGCAAGCATGAACATAAGGAAGGAGTACCCAACATTTGAAGAACTTTGGACTTGTTGTGCTCAAGAAGAATCAAGGATCAATGCAAAAGAGAAACCTCAAAAGAAGTACGATGATCAAGCCTTCACAACAAGATTCAAGAATTTCAGGAACAAAAGGAAGTTTGGTTCAAGGAGGAAGCGAAATCAAGAGAAAGACATTTCAGAAATACAATGCTTCAACTGTCAAAAGTACGGTCACTACAGGAACCAGTGTCCCGAGCTAAAGAAAAGGAAGGAGAAACATGAAGCATCGATTGCCGAAGAAAAGGAACCTACTAAGAAGACTAAGTAGGATGGAAGAGACTTCTTCTACTAAAAGGTAACAACACTCTTCTTATTTCTTGTACATATCTTGCTTGCATCGTCTCTGTACATATCTTGTATATCTATCTCTTGGAAGATAATGTGTTCCAAGAAGAGCTATACCTATGAAATAACAAACAATATGAAAATAAGTTATCATTAGATATTACACATGAAAGAATGAAATATATCATGTGAAAGATTTACAAGATAAGCCGAAATCATAATCAATCTTGAAGAGACTTAGAAGTCAAACATCAAGAGAAATTGGAGAAAGACTTATGACGACAACTAAGACAGAAGCGTGGACTCTGTTAGACAGAGAGAGCCAATTATATATTGCAGAAGACAATAAGGATGCAGATGGAAGTATGGAATCTATCAGACAGAGGGAGTCGATTATATGCACTCTTACATGAAGCAAGGATTAGGAGGGATATAATCCTATGATCCATTGAAGATGATGAAATTTATATATATCCATGGTAGTAGCCTTGGAAGACAGTACGTGTTCATCTCAACCGTAGAAGAAGACCTCTTCGAAGAAAAGCCTTAAGGTATTCCTGGTTGTCCATCCAGATCCGTGAACCTATGATGAAAGGAAGAAGTGGAATCTCCATAAACCCAAGAGATAATGAAAAACATGAAGAAGAACATGAAGATTCCAAGAAAGAAAGAAAGGCCAGAACAACCAGTCATTACATCAATAATCACAAGATTACCAAGCTTGATATGAAAACAATCAAGTAGTAGAACTGAAAGTCGTGATGAAGAACAGTGTATGGAAGACTTATGAATGAAAGAATTACGAGATCCAGAACCAGAGATTCTCCCAGATGGAGGAGAAGACTATGATGATTGATTGTTCCAGTACACCAGACTTATCTCTATATAAGTTATTATATCATCTGCAACATCCATGAGTTGGAGTTCTACATCAAATAAATGCAAAGAATGTTCTCCAAAGAAATTGAATAAAGAGATTATGAAGAACAATATCAAGACTTTGAGGCATACCATAAGAAGACTCATGTATGTAGATAGAAGAAGATAACTTGGTGGATAACCTCCAGTGCACAACAGAAGTGTGGTGAAGATTTCCTATAACATCAAGATGACTACTCAGAAGATCAGATCTCATGATGACAGAAGAAGTGCCACATGGATATGTTCCAGTTCTCCAACTATGATATACTCTATTGCTCATATCTACATGAATCCTTCACAGTATTCTAGACTAAAGAATATTTGAAATCAATCATTACATTATCCATGATGAAGTCCAGAAAGGAGAGGTAAAGCTCGAGTATATTCCCACTGATGAGCAGACAACAGATATCCTGACAAAACCTCTATCCAGAATCAAGTTTGTATATTTCTGAGAGAAGATGGGGATCGGGAAGATTCTCCAAGCGAGAAGAAGGTACGAAAAATATTCTTGAAAAAGATTTATTTTTGTGATTTAAATAACTCTCCAGTTAGGAGGGAGCATTTATCTTTGTAATTGAAAAATAGTCCAGATTGGATAGATGCTTTCCTGTTCGGAAAGTGGATTGAGATTTCTGACGGACAGTGACTTCCCATAGTAGTTAACATGGGAGGCAGACTAATTATTGATGTATCATAGACAACGACTTCCCATTGTGGTTAACATGGGGAGTGGTCTAGGACAGTCATTCTTCTTGGCAGTCACTCTGAGTAGTGGTCAAGTAGAATGGTCTGCCTTGCCGAGCAGTGATTCTTTCGAAGTTCACAGTTGTGAGCAGTTTCGAAGAATGGTCCATTTTGGAGGTTGATGTAGGACAAACATTCCTCGAGGGTTATACATTCTCTCCAGGTTACACTTTTTTTAGTGTCGGAGGAATGGCCCAGGGTGGGGAACGGTCCAGACAGTTATTCCTCGAGGGCAGACTCATTCTCTCCATGTTACACTTTGTTTAGTGTCGGAGGAATGGCCCAGGGTAGGGAATAGTCCAGGCTCAACAATCAGGGACAGTCATTCCTTAGGGCAGACTCATTCTCTCTAGGTTACACTTTGTTTAGTGTCAGAGGAATGGCCCAGGGTAAGGAATGGTACAAACATTTCTTAGGGTTTATACATTTTGTCCATGGTGCACTTTAATTAGTGTAGGAAGAATGGCCCAGGGTGAGAAATGTTCCAGGCTCAGAAATTAGAAATAACCCTTCTTCCTTGTTTGTGAAGAATAGGGCAGATATCCCATTGCTGATGAGGAAAAATATTATTTTAGATCTCACCAATGTGAGTGAAATATCTGCCCAGAGGATTCAGTTTATCTTTAACAGTATTTTCTATGCAGGATGGCATCAGATGATTGTTATGGAAACTACCTGTCTCCAAACAGTAGAGATATACTACTGTGGTGGATATGTTCCACTGTTTGTGAGGTAGATATTCTTTCAGAGCTCACAGATGTGAGTGAAAGATTGGCCCAGATAATTCAATCTATATCATAACATTGTTTCTATGCAGGTTGCTATCAAATGTTTGTTATGAAGACTATATGACAGTAGATGAGGACTACTGTGGTGAATATGTTTCACTATTCACAACCATAAGTTGTTGATCAAGTACTTGTTTGTTACTTGATGTGGTAGTAAACCACTGGATTGTAGTTATATACTACTATGAATAGACACAGGTGTGTTCTATCCTTGTTCTAATTACCTTGAAGACTATCAGCAGTTTATTGGAGATAATGATCAATCAGATGAATGATGAACAAAGATTTTCCAGATGGAAAATAGTTCAGAGCTTTTACTCCTCTTGCATCACTTTATGGTGAGAGTGACTTATCCAGCATCATATCTAATTACTTAGATGAAGTATAGTTTCAAGAGATGATGCAGCTAATGGTGATGGTGATGCTCATGATCTAGTCATGAAATAGTGTAGATGACTATTTTGATGCTACCGGGTAAATGGTATGTTTTTGTGCTCAAGTCCATTTACCTATAAATACCTCTCTAGCTAGGAGGGAGTGTTAATATTATGGTATCTGCGGGAGGTATTTTCCCCCATGTGTGAACCTGACGAGAATATAGGACTCTGGGATGCAAGAGAAACCCTAATGAGTTGGCTAATAACCCTAGAATCCTTTTCGACTCAAGAAGATAATTTATATTAGGCTATTAGCCTACAAGAGAAGAAGTCAACCATAAATAATAATAATATACTTAACAGACACATATCCAGAAGGAGAAGTTGTCCCCAGCAAAACTGGCAAGACTACTATAAATACAGGGTGCCAGTTCTCATTTGCAGCATCTCAGAATTACATTTTTCCCAGTTGGTGTGCACTGCAGTTGCAGTCTTGTGTGCAGGTTTGAAGGAGAGTTGCAGGTGTAGTTGCAGCAGCAACAAGTTTTCAGTTTTGTCTTGAATATCTCTTGGCTAGGGTTTGGACTATCTGATCATCTTTTTGTGATGCGCTATCCTTGGGGAAAGGTGCACTACTCTTTGTTTGGCTATCTAGCCTAGGGTTTGCTTCCGAAGGAATTATCAGTCAAGGTTAAGGTGCTCAGAGGGAGGCTTCAGCCTATGGTTGGGTGATGAAGGTATCGCCAATGGTAAAATGAGCACACCATCTTCTATATTCTAACACCAACAATAGCACCAGAATGGGGATGGGAATGAGAGTGAGTGAATGACCAAACATAATGAGAGAATTATCCAATGGGAGGATGAACCCCCCACAACAGACAAGGGACAAGTTTATGTAATTTGTGGGGATCAATAACCTATTGGCCTTTGTTGTCTCTTGGTTATGGAAGTATGCGAAGATCAAGGAAAAAAAGGGAGAATGTGAACTACGTGGAAGACATAGTGATTGTTATTGGGTCGAAGTGAACAAAAGAGCATAAAAGATGGAGCGAAGCATGAGGAAGAAATTCGTTGGACAAGGAGATCGGGAATGATAGATAAGAAAGGAAGAAGGATCGTGGAAAGCTCAACAAGTGGAAAAATCCACCGTTGGATACTTTCAAGCACCGCGCGAGAAGAAAGGAAAGACAGGTTGGAGAAGCCCTGAAAACATGGGCCAAGTTAACCTAGGGTTTTAGAAACCTAGGTTTTTCATATCTAGGGTTTTGGACACCTAGGATTCGGCCTAAGGCTATCGGCGAGCTATTGTAATGTATAAATAGAGGTCACGAGGGCCTAGTTTGGGTTGGTATGATAATGTTTTTATTTTTGATGTTGGTATTGATTTGATTGAGATAAGAGTATTGTGTGAGAGAGAATTGTTGAGTACAAGAGCCTTTTGGATTGTAAGATCTTCAGCTGGGTGCGAAGATCAACCCTGTAGCTGGGTGCACAGGGAGGGGAGAGGAAGAGAAGAGAACTGATCTGCTAGATAAGAGCATAGATAAGAACTGTATGCTTTACCATCATATCTTATAGCACAATTTTGTGGACGTAGCCCTAGAGAGAAGGTGAACCACGTATATTTTGTGTTGCATGTGATTGGTATTTTGTATCTGTCCTTGATATATTGTGATTGCATTATTGTTTTAAATATGATAAGTAGATGTGCAGAATAGATCTAAGTTGATAAGTGATATATGAATGTTGTGATGTTCTTGTGTTAGATCCACTTGATATTCCCTTTGCTTGTAGACATCTATGTCTTGCAACCCCCTCATAACTGCTTTGGGTGAGACTGCATCTACTCGCAGGTGTTGTCGAAAGGGCCAGTAGTTAGGGATTGTTGGTGCGCTCTTGGAGATGAACCTTGTGTCTGCCCCCATGCCAACAAATGGTTTCGTTGTCGGGATGGGAATATTTTTGTGGGAATGTCAAGGTGGTTTCCATCGAAGACAAAGATTCAAAAGTGGATAGAATATCAAGAAAAGGACTTCGCTAAAGCCCAGAACAAGAACCCTAATCTTAGTTTAGAGGACTGGTTAGAGAAATATATCTTTACCGATATTCACGATATCTTCTCTGGAGGAATCCATCAAGAGCTATATGAGTGGCTAGCTAGATTAGCAGATACCCAGTTCGAGATCCGATATAGACTTCCTGTGTCTTGGGCATCGTAGTTGATCAAGAAGGTCAAGAGAGTTGATAATACCGTATCACGAGCAGTAGATCACTAGTTTGATAGTACCATTGAAGGGTACATCACAGAGTTTGTTGTTGATAGAGTAGAATTGTATAGCCAAGCCGAGAGATATTTTTTCAAGGGACCTCGAGGGAAATTTTTGTATTTTCGGAAGCTGAGAATCAAGATGATATTTCATGAGAAGAACATATTGAAGAAACAATAGATTGGTCGAATAAAGAAAGGATAATGTTCAAAAATTAGGACATCGACAGTGGCACAAAAGATGGACATACGCGCAGTGGGAGAGTATTCAAAGAAGTTAATCTTGTGAACCTATTTAAGAAGAACTACGGGGAGGAAGGTTTCTACAGTGGGGAAGAATCAGAACTAATAGATGAAGAACATTCATAACCCGCTAGGGCAGAGGAAGGAAAAGATGAAAATATTCACTGAAGAGAACCTGAAACCTTAGAAACTTCACAGACCATCGAAGTAAGTATTGTTATCCTCCCTATTGATTCAGTATTAAGCAACCAAAGTAATCCCAATCACCAAAGCATCCAGATCACTGTCAATATTAGTCCACCACATATTCAGTCAGGAACCCTAGGAAAATCTATGGAAGATGAGATGAGACTCCCTATCTTTAGGGGAGATGGATCTGAAGATCCTGATCAGCATTGGTTTCTATGTGAAGCCGTATGGAATATTAAGAATGTCACAAATGAAGTTGTCAAAAGAACCCAGTTCAGTACAACTCTTAGAGACCACACACTAAGTTGGTACATCTTGTCCAAGGACTTGCACAGCCTAAGCCATTGAATTAGATCAAGAATGTGATGATTGCGGAGTTCAAGAAACCTAAGTCAGAATCCCAATGTATCATAGAGATGAAAGAGATCAAGCAGAAGGTGGTTGAGCCTATTTGGGAGTTCGATCGGAGATTCAAGACCTTAACAGATCGATTGAATTTTTAGATCCCAGACGAACAAAACAAGGAATGGTTCATTTCTTCCCTTCTACCACACATCAGAGTTCCCCTGATGCAACAGAAGATTGCTTCGTAGGATGAGGTGTTGGAGATCGCCATGAAGCTAGAATCATCCCATATGGGAGAATCCAACTCAGGTATGAGCCATATATTGAGTTAGCTAACTAGTTTGTCTCTGGAGGTTGAAGATATAAAAAACGACAAGGGGAATTATAAAAGAGAAGACATCTGGTGTGCCAGATGCAGATCGGAAGGCCATGACAAGGAACACTACCATCTATTCAATCAATAGTTGGCTTCTAGAGATATGAGCCTCTTGAAGCAAGTCACCTTACCCTAGTGTGAGGTATGCAAAAACAGACATCGTACTAGTGAGCGCTATTATATGAAAAAGTATGTTCAGACACCTACGAATTTTTATTGTACATTTTGTAAGTCCATAGGACATGATGATAGGGATTTTAGGGCTTATGATCTCGTGCATGAAATTTTAAGATACATATATAAGATTCAAGGAAAAGTACAACAAGAAGGAAACATTATGCAGTACAACTCTCCAAGAAGAGGAAACTTCAATCCTCACGGTGGATTCAGAGGAAGAGGACGACGAGGAGGAATGGGTTGAGGTAGAGGACAGATCATATGTTATAACTACGCACAACTAGGACACCTTTCGAGGGATTGTTAGAACCCTTGTACCACTTGCAGCTACTGCAACTCGTTTGACCATGTTATAGAAGTTTGTCATGTGCTTATAGATAAGCTTCAAGAAAGACAAGGACCTCAGCAGAACCCACAAGTGAAACTGATATATGTTTAACCTCGCGGAGAAGACCCTAGAGTCGTTGTTATAACAAGAGGAGGCATTGTCACAGAAGATGACAGAATAACCCAAGGGAAGATTACAGAAGACTCAAGAATCAGGAAAGCTATAGAGAAGACACAAATGTTTGACGCAAAGAAGGAAAGACAAATGTTTGAGGAAGCCATAAAAGAATTCAGAGGAAACCAAGGCTCTACATCAAAGAAAAGACCAGAAGTGAGAGAGTATGGAATGCCTCTGTAATTTGATCAGTCTGCTTCACCAAAAGAAGGAAAATAGGTAAGCAAGCTCATGGAATTTTTATATACTTGTATTAAGTTGGTTCAAGACGAAAGCATTGTACAAGAATTACAAGATCTAATCAGACAATATGAGCTAGGAAAGATAGACCCCTTTCTGAATAGGGTAGTACACCAAATTGGTAAGAAGAGAAGGACAAATAAGGAATTACATTTGAATGCTCAAATAGGAGAGTATGAGATAGACTATGTAGTCCTCAACTTAGGGTCGGAGGTCAATGTCATGACGAAGAAAACCTAGGAATTGATGGGAAAACCGAAGTTGATCTATTCCCCTATCAGGCTTAGGATGTCTAACCAACAAGTTTTTGGCCCATTTGGACAATTGGAGCATGTCCCTGTGGACATTGATGGAGTAAGAACATTTGCAGATTTTGATGTAATTGAAATAGTTGATGACAGTTTACCTTACCCTGCGCTGTTAGGAATTGATTGGGCCTTCAATAAATCTACTGTTGTTGACTTAAAGAAAACACGTATGAATTTTGAAAGATATGGCCTTAGGTTCATCGTACCTTTAGATATAGATGAAGGTCAGTGGTACACAAAACCTATAAGAGAAGAAGACCACGCATATGCACTAGAAAACATATATAAACTAACAATGAGACAACAAGATTACATTAATCCCATAGCCGATGGGAATCTAAGTTGGCAAAGTGATAGTGCATGCTCATCAGAATCAAAAGAAGAACTGGAGAACTGGCAGAACTAGATGTATGAAGTATCTACAAGTATATGTGCTAGATTAACTAGAGAAGTTCTCTAGATCGAAACAATAGTAAGTAACTTACCCACATTTGATCGTCTGAATCCGTTGGAAGCCTTCCTATCAGACTTTGAAGAAAGTGTACCAACAAAAAAGAGGTTGTTGGCAATGGATGAGGCCTTGAAAGCCACACCAGCAGGATGGTGGGGGACACAAAAAAGTAATATTACATATTGGGTACAATGTCGTACTCTGATGACAGCATGATTCTCATCACAAGTAGAAGGTTGTGAAGTTCGCTACATAGGTCGAAGCCGCCCAAAGGACCATGTGCAAAGTTGTGAGGAAGCTTGGAGCAACATTCCTCAAGAACAATGGGTACACAGATTCATCAACACGCTGGACACGACACCTATCAACTGGTATTGTTATCACTGAAATTTCGTCCGCACATGGCGACAAGAACTCAACATCGTCAAACAGGAATGAAGTCATTCATGGCACTGAATTAATTTCACAGCATTGCAAAAAGGTCAAAAACTATACAAAGTAACCAAAAATTGAAGGGCGCTTTACAAAAGTTGGGTGCGCGTGCATATGCGTGGAACAGGAACGTACAATGTGCACAGGAGGCTCCGGCTGGAGTGGTTCTGCGACTATTGAGACGTCAGGAATGATTGCAGCCTCCTGAGCAGTAAGAGCATCCTCCGTGTGAGTTTCGCTAGATGAGACGACGCATACTTGATTAGGGGGAAGGAGTGGTGGTGCTCCATGATACGTCCCTAACAAGGATGGATCTTTAAAAATACCAGGACCCATCTCGACGAGTGGATATGCGTCTTTGTTGGTGTGGATGAGAGGAATAATGTTATCGAGGTTGGCAGAGGGGTTAGGCTCGTAATGTGAGACTTGGTCGATGGTCACAATCTTTCTGTTGTGGGGGAACATGATTGTCTGAAAGACGGAAGATGCCACTGCCTTCATAGCATACATGTAGCTACGTCCGAACAAGATATTGTAATCGAGTGGGGCGTCGATAACTTCGATATCAATGAGAATGGTTTTGCCTCCGAGTTCAATGGGGACATTTTGGAAGATCCCTTCAGGAGATGATGGTCTCCCATCGTAAGCTCGTAATGTGATGGCGGAGGGTATGAGTTCCGGGGAACCAATTTTTTTCCATACTGTTTTGGACATGATGCATGTAGATGCACCTTCATCGATGATACACCGATGAATTGTGATGTTCTGTATTTTTACTGGTAGTTGAATAGCGACCAAGGCGGGAAGACGAGGTTCGCTATTGTCAAGATCAAAGGTGATGAGTCGAGTATCTGCAGGGTCAACTACCCCTAAGGCGAAAAGTAGAGACTTCCGTTGTGTAGGGAAAGTCTGGAGGACTTCCAAGACTGACATGGCAGCCGGGGATTGTGCTAAGTCATCTACCAAACTATAATTATGAGCTGCCCTAGCCTGTGGGTTGTGAACATTCCTGCGCAAGGGGATGCGAGGGATGCGTAATGGTGGTTTGGTGGAAGGGCGAGGGATCACCAATGGGGGTCCCGTCGGTGTAGGGTTTGTCTCTGGAGAGATAGGAGTAGACTCAGCTGGTGTCTGATACTGAGGATTCCGTGTTTGCAGAAGGATTTCTTCCTCACTGGTGAGGAGAATTGTATGCTCTACTGGAGTGTTAGGGTTGTGGTATTGTCCCGCCTGAGGTGGGGGATGGTGTGCATACTATTGGGTATTTATCACACCTTGATGTGGGATGGGATTTTGCAGCACGGTGGGAGGGGGTTGTTGCACATACTGTTGTGGTGCCTGCTGAGGGGCAGTTTGTGCAGGGGTATGGGGAAGACTACCCGAGTATTTCAACTTTTTGAAATCAGCGATTTGGGGAAAATGGTGAGTGTAATGACCGAACTTGCCACAAAGAGAACAAGGGTGGATGGTTTTAACATTGTTTCACCCTTGGCGTTTGTTGTTATTGCCCCCTTGGGGGTTTTAGTTCCCTTGGTTCTGGTTTCCCCCCAATGGGTTGGTGCTGTGGGGGTTGATTCCCGCCTTGACCAGGGTTGTTATTGTTCCTGTTCCGTCCTTTATTTTTTTTATTGTTTGATGGATGAGTTGGGTTGGCTGTATTTAATTGTTCAAAATTCTGGTACTGTTGAGCAGCAGAAGGTTGAACAAAATTTACCCCCGCATGTGGATGTGGGGGATCCATGGGTTGTGGAGGACCAGGAAATGGGAAGTATGGATTTTGTGGTGGTACCGATCCATAAGGTACATAGGAAGGTTGTTTCATTTCACCAATACTATAAGCTGATGTTGAGGGAGTACCACCATTTGGAGGAATAGGTGGATGTATGGGAGGTGTCGGTGGTGGTCCACTGATGGGTGGAGGTATAGCAACAGGGTATGGCTGTTGGTAGGGAAGTGGGGGGTAATAAGGAGTGCCCCCATATGCCGGTGGGTATTGAGGTGTTCCATACATCGGTGGTGGTTGGGGTTGTGGACCATGGTGTGTGGTGGCACCTATTAGTTCGTCTGCTGAATGAGACATCCCAGGTTTGTCTTGGCCAAATGGCACAGGTTTTGGAAGATCAGGAAGTACTGTGTATAAGTACCCTGATTGTGCGTAGATAAGGTCATATTGTTGGGCCTTACTAATGGCTTCCTCTTCAGATTGAGGGAAGGTGGAAGCGACGTCCTTACCAAGTAGAGAGACAAGTGATCTAAGAAACCAGTCAAGGCACTGTTGCTTGGTGGTTTCTGCTTTACACAAACTACATCGCCTACGCCACTCATGAATGTGGTCAGCGATGTGGGTGGCTGAGGTCTGTTTGAAGTTAGACAGTAGTTATAGACCATTGTCATGTTGGATGGGTAATTGGAAGAAGGTCAAAAATGCTTTGGCTAATGACTCAAAGGTCGTATGTGACCCTGATTTTTCTTCGACATACCATTTGGCTGATGGGCCAGTAAGTGTGCGTTGAAATAATCACAGTCTGATGGAATCATCCATAATGCTATTAGAAGAGTACCATAGATGAAAAGTCATGACGTGGTTGGCGGGGTCATCCCCTGCCTTTCCTTCAAACTTTGGTATGTCTGAAGGAAGTTTTGTTGGCATTGCAGGCCATGTGGCGTCATGCAATATAGGATCATTGGTGAGCTTGGTGAGATCCGGTATGTTGAGAGAGGCCAA
>ML789941.1:392415-426106 GCA_009831015.1 Picea engelmannii
GGAGTGAGTCCTTAAAACAATCTAAGCAGCATAACATTACATGAAATTCCTTGAGAAAATGATGTTTCTTCATGGCTTTTTATAGCATATCATTGGGTGATTATGTAACTCCTTTGAGGTGTGAAAAGGGGCTCTTTAGGGCTTAATTAGGTATTTGACCAGCCTACCATGCGGATTCAGCTCAGATTTGGGAGTCAAATCGGCTTGGGAGCTAATCCATGAGTGGTTGGGAGGCCGACCAATTCCATAAATGCGCCATTTAGCAGGTGCGCGAGTTTTTGCGCCAACAGCCGCGCGTCGTGCGCGCATTGTACGTTCCTGTTCCACGCATATGCGCGCGCACCCAACTTTTGTAAAGTGCCCTTCAATTTTTGGTTACTTTGTATAGTTTTTGACCTTTTTGCAATGCTGTGAAATTAATTTAGTGCCATGAATGACTTCATTCCTGTTTGACGATGCTGAGTTCTTGTCGCCATGTGCGGACGAAATTTCAGTGATAACAAGTATCTTCAAGCATAACTACACCTCATCACTGCAAATTGGAAAGCTATGACTCAGAATTTTGTAACCACCTTCTTATTTGAAAGTCAATATCCTTCAGTACATCAAGCACTATAGGTTGTGAGACAAAATGTATTTGAGGAGGTATCTAGC
Source organism: Picea engelmannii (assembly GCA_009831015.1). Taxonomy (NCBI): domain Eukaryota; kingdom Viridiplantae; phylum Streptophyta; class Pinopsida; order Pinales; family Pinaceae; genus Picea; species Picea engelmannii. The sequence goes on from ML789941.1 coordinate 393,070, forward strand.
CTTCCATTAGAACATGAAGAGGATGAATGGACTGCGCCTCTCCAGAAACTACAAGGTTGTTACAACATCAGTACCGATGAAGATGATGATTCGAGGAAGGTGAACATCACAGAAACACAATACCAGAGAGATGTGAAAGGACCAGGAGTTGAGCTACCATTCATTGGACAACCAATCAAGATCAATAAAGTCAATATTGGAACAGAGCAGACACCAAAGTTTTCAAACGTTGGAGATTATTGGGATGTTGCTACCATTGATAAAATTACAGAGTTACTGCATGAATATTAGGCCTTGTTTTCAACCAAGTTCACTAATATGAAGGGAATTAAAGGACCTATGGGAGAGATGAGGATCCCTTTGAACACAGATGCTAGACCAGTCAAATAAAGACCTTACAGACTAAACCCTAAATATAAGGAGAAAGTGAAGATTGAGCTTGACAGAATGCTGGAAGCAGGAATTATAGAACCTGTCGAAGAGTCAGAGTGGATAATCCCTATGGTAGTGCAAGACAAGAAAACAAGAGAAATCAGGATATGTGTATATCTCAGAAAGATGAACGATGCTTATTTGCATGACCCCTTCCCTACACCATTCACTGATGAAGTGTTAGAGAATGTGGGAGGCCAGGAAGTATATTCTTTTACAGATGGATTTTCAAGATACCATCAGATCTGGATTGCTAAGGAAGACCGCCATAAGACCACATTTACAACAGAATGGGGATCCTACGAATACAAAGTGATGCCATTCGGATTGAAGAATTCCCCAGCCATGTTTTCTAGGGTGGTGGTCGAAGCATTCAAGGAATTTCTGCATAAATTTTTAGAAGCATACTTTGATGATTGGATTTTTTTTAGCTTATTGAAAAATCATATTGAATGTCTAAGGCTAATGTTGGATAAATGCAGGCAGTGTCAAATTTCTTTAAACCTGAAGAAATGTATTTTCTTTTCACTATTTGGAGTTATGTTAGGTCATATTGTATGTAAGCAAGGATTGTTGGTAGATCCATCCAAAATTTCCATTATGGTTGATCTACCTCGTCCTACGTCAGTCAAACAGTTGCGCACTACGTTGGGACACACGGGATACTACAAAACGTTCATTAAGGGCTATGCTCAGATTACAACACCCATGGAGAAGTTGTTGAAGAAGGATTGTCAGTTTAGTTGGACAGAAGAATGCAAACAGAGCTTCGACACACTGAAACATAAAATGGTTACTGCGCCCATTCTAGTTTTCCCAGATTGGACCAAGCCGTTTCATGTGCATGTCGATGCATCATCCATTACACTGGGAGCTATGTTAGCAAAACCAGAAACAAGATATATTGACCACCCATTAGCCTTTTCTAGCAGGAAGCTATCCACTGCTGAGATTAATTACACCACCACTGAGTGAGAAGGGTTAGCCATGGTATATGCATTGCATAAATTTTTCCACTACTTGTTGGGAGGACACTTTAAAATGTTTACTGATCACTCCACGCTGAAATACCTAGTCAACAAGCCAGTGTTGGGGGGAAGGATAGGCATATGGATGTTGTTATTTCAATAATATGATTTTGAGATCATAGTAAAGCCCAGGAGAATGAACAAAGGTCCTGACCACTTGTCGAGGTTGGAACATGGAGAATATCCAACCAGTTTGGAGGATACACTACTACATGCACAACTACTAGCCATTAGAAAGTTCGATGACCACTTCACAGAGATAGCCCAATTCCTATCAACAGGAATGGCACCCAATGAGTATGCAATTCCTCAGAAGAAACAATTAGTGGTGTGTGCTGCAGATTTCTCACTTATAGTCAGACATCTATACAAGATGGGACCTGATGAGATATTGAGAAGGTGTATTATGGAGGCAAAACGACCATTGGTCCTTGCATAATCTCATGAAGGCATTGCAGGATGACATTATGTCGGAAAAGAAACCGCACAGAAGGTTCTTAGAGCTTGCCTTTGGTGGCCTACCTTACACAGAGATGCTAAATACTATTCCAGAGCCTATGATGTATGCCAAAGAGTTGGGAAACCATCCAGAAGAGATGAAATTCCATTAGCACCACAACTGACTCTACAAGCATTTGAAAAATGGGCCATTGACTTCGTTGGACCTATAAATCCACTAGGAAAGCGTACAAGAACAAGGTACATAATTACAGCAACAAAATACTTGACTAGATGGGTCAAAGCAAGAGAAGTCGAGGACTATAGTGCAACTACAGCTACGCGCTTCATATTTGATGACATCATAACTAGGTTTGGATGCCCAAAGATCCTTATGAGTGATCAAGGAACACATTTCATCAATAAGACAGTTGAATCCTTGACTGAATAATTTAAATTCCACCATCAGAAGAGCACACCATACCATCCACAATCAAATGGGATAGTTGAATCATTCAACAAGATCTTGGAAACAACACTAACCAAGATTTGTTCTATGAACAAAGATGATTGGGATTTAAGAGTACTAGCAGTATTATGGGCCTATAGAACCACTTGAAAGAAACTAACAATGCAAATCCCCTTCAAGTTGGTATATGGTCTTGAAGTTGTTGTTCCAATAGAATATCTGGTACTAAGCCTGAGAATTGATGCCTTTACAGATATGGGTGACCCTGGCATTGTTCAAGAAAGGATTGCACAGTTGGTTCAATTGGAAGAAGACAGATTCATTGCAGGATTCCATCAGCAGGTTCAAAAGGAAAGAGAGAAGGCCTATCATGATAGGCACATCAAGAAGAAGGCATTCAAACAAGGTAATCTAGTACTGGTATATGACAACAAGTTTATAAAACATCCTGGGAAGTTCAGAACACATTGGCTAGGGCCATACGAGATTGCTTATGTTACATAGGGAGGAGCTGGACAACTTAAAATGTTGAATGGAGAATGGAAGGAAGGTTTAGTGAATGGGAGTCGACTGAAGTTTTCCTATGACAACCAGCTGCCTCGAAGCTCTCAGTGAAGGCATGAAGAAAAGGGTCTAGGTACCATGTGTAGTTAAAACTGGGTACCAGACACAGAAAAGACAGTTTCCACAAGGGATGGAGAGGAGGCAAAGAGAAGAAAGCAGAGGCTGCACTGCGCAACATGGAGTCGAAGTAAAACATGAAGCTTAGATCTAAAGTGCCTTAGGATGAGTCACAGGTGAGTGTTGGGGGCCTGTTGGCCCTTGGTTATGGGAGTATGCAAAGATCAATGAAAAAAAGGTAGAATGCAAACTACGTAGAAGACAGAGTGATTTTTATTAGGTCGAAGTGAACAAAAGAGAAGAAAATATGGAGCGAAGCCCGAGAAATAAATCTGTTGGATGAGGATATCAGGGATGACATATACGCAAGGAAGAAGGATCGTGGACAACTCAGCAAGTAGAAAAATCCACCATTGGATGCTTTGGAGCATCACGTAAGAAGAAAGGAAAGACAGGCTGGTGAAGCCCTAAAAACATGGGTCAAGTTAAGCTCGGTTTTTAGACACCTAGGGTTTTTGTATCTACGGTTTTGGACACCTAGGATTCGGCCTAAGGCTATCGATGAGCTATTGTAATGTATAAATAGAGGTCATGAGGGCATAGTTTTGGTTGGTACTTTGGGTTGGTACGATAATGTTGTTATTGTTGTTGTTGGTATCGATTTTATTGAGAGAAGATTATTGTGTGAGAGAGAAGTGTTGAGTACAAGAGCCTTCTGGATTGTAATATATTCAGCTAGGTGCGAAGTTCAACCCTGTAGCTGGGTGCGCAGGGAGGGGAGAGGAAGAGAAGAGAAGAGATCTACTAGCTAAGAGCGCAGATAAGAACTGTATGCTTTACCGTAATATATTATAGCATAGTTCTGTGGACATAGCCCTAGAGAGAGGCTGAACCACACATATTTTGTGTTGCATGTGATTGGTATTTTGTATCTATCCTTGATATACTGTGATTGCATTATTGTTTTAGAACTGATAAGTAGATGTGCATAATATATCTAAGTTGTTAAGCTATATATGAATGTTGTGTTGTTCTTGTGTTAGATCCACTTGACATTCCCTTTGGTTGTAGACATCTATGTCCTACAACCCCCTCATAACTACTTCGGGTGAGACTGCATCTGCTTGCAGGTGTTGCCGAAAGGGCCAGTAGTTAGGGCTTGTTGGTGCACTCTTGGAGTTTAACCCTGGGTCTGACCCCGTGCCAACAACCTTCCCCCAAGAGATCATGTAACTAATTAACCCCCATTAATAAAAATGATTAATTTAAAAAAAAAAAAAAAAACTTAGCCCCTCAAACCCCTTCTCTTGTGGAATCACATCCCCCTATAACTCTAGTCCTTGATCGTCTAGTAGCCAATGATGTATTTATTATTAATAATGATCACAAATTACATTTCTAAGGCACACTGGCCTTTTAATAATTGTTTGGGCATTCTGGCCTCTCAACAATGTAACAATACATTATAAAATATGGGGCCTCAAAACCTTGGGTGTTACATCCCCTCCCCATTATTTTGGCATTGTCCTCAGTGCATATACAAAATAGGAATCAAAATTCCAAAATTTATTCAAAACATTGGGGGTATTCTTCCTACATGGCATATTCATGCTCCTAGGTAGTATCTTTAGAACCGTAGAATGTCCACTAAACTTTTACCATCTCTATAAGTCGATTTCAGATAATTTTGATGTTTCTATCCAATATTCGCACTAGATGGACCTGAAAGTCTCCCTCTATCTCTACTTGAATCAGATGTCAATCAATAACATGGTTAGGATCATGTACATATTTATTTATCAAAGAGACATGAAATACATTATGCACATTCATGGAAGCAGGCAATGCAAGCATGTATGCAACTGGCCCTATTCTGTCCAATATCTCAAATGGACCACAGAATATGGCTGCCTGTTAAGCCCTAAATAGTGGCACATTACCCCTTAATTGGGGAATATTACATTAGTAATGTTATTTTATTTATGCCGGCTTGGGTCCATTAGTTGTAATTGTACATCCTAGTCTCATATATATACCAAGGAGACATTTTCATATGGAATCATCTTGTACTTGAACATTTATGTGGTGTATAAGGAGGTTGCCCCCTCGAAGAGGATTATTATCTGAAATTATCTCCTTTTCAAGGCGTTGAATACTTATTCTGAGGTTTTTCTATGTTATATTGATATTTGGCTCTTAACATATGGTATCAGAGCGCAAGGTCTTGGGATTTCGTTGCTACATATGAGACACCTTGGCATTTTCGCTATAATTTGTTTCTACAAAGTTTCAGAAAAAACCCCAGGGAGTATATTTAGTAGACAGATCAAGGTAGGTTGGGTTAAAGTTTCATCTATAGAGGCCTTATACTTTCGGAGATACAAACTGTGTAAGATAGGGTTCTGGAATCATCTTGATTTGAGTCATCGCGGAATTTTCTCTATAAATTTGTTTCTGTAACATTTCAGACTTTGAAATCTGCAGGATATTCACAGAAATTATCAAAGTATACAAGATAAAAAAATTCAACTTCTAGGTCATCTTACATTTGTATATACACCATGTGGAATATAGGATATCTGACTAGTCCTATTGACTAGTCTCAATAAGGTGTTTCAGGTAAAACAATTATAACTTCTTCCTAGAGTATCCACATTGAGTGATACTGGTTGCATTGGATAATGGAAAGTCCATAGTATTTCTGGTACAAGTTTCATAATTTAATATCAATTATTTTGTATGGGGCACGCTATACAAGTGAGATCTCTTGGAAAGACCAAAAATAAGCAATTTGTGGGGAAGTTACCATAAATTTCACTTGGCACATCCAATTTTGATCAGACCTATGGCATTGTAGAGATGAAATATCAGAGAACTACAAAAAATAAATTTTCATACCCAGAAGGGAAAAACATTTGGAGATACAACAGAAGAAATATTTCTAGCAGAACCACCTCAAAATCAAGGTTTAAAAGTGATACTTGGCCAACATGCCACCAAAAAAGGGAACTTCTACACCAAATAAGCCTCCATACAATCCTACTTGGACTCTTGATTAAGGTGAAGAAATGCGTAGGGACATAAATGAATTACAAAAGAAGACAATGACAAAATATGAACTACAAGGGATGAGGGATTCAACTGAAGCTAAATTGGAGGCAATAATGGATACTAAGATGGATGGTTTAAAAAGGGAGATCATGGAAGGATTAAAAATTTTCCTAATTGAGAGGACACCTGAAAGTGAAAATGTATCCCATGAAATTCATGATGAGGACACAAGGAAGATGAAGCAAGAATGGAGAAACTCCAAATTTGGGTTGAAGACTAACCATGTTCCTAACATTGATATGAGGAATTTTGATGGAAAGGACCCAATCACATGGATACTTCATATGGATCAATTGTTTGATCTACATAATGTGCCACATACACAAAATGTATGAATTGCTTCTTTATATTTAGAACCCAATCAATTTGTATGGTATCGATGGCTTTTTCACAATTTTCACAATTTTCACAATTTGTATGGTATCGATGACAATTTTCACGGAAGAAATGATAGCACACTATGAGGATACAAGGAGCAATACCTTCTTTACCCAATCGATAAATCTCAAGCAAAAGGGTTCAGTTACAGGGCACATTGAGAACTTCCAAAGATTGAATATAAAGGTAACATATATTCCAGATGAGCACTTGATTGATGTATTCATGGGAGCTTTGAAGGATAACATTCAACATGAGGTTCACCTTTGGGAACCCAAATCATTGGAGAATGCATTTAGGGTGGCAAGAAATGTTGAAAGTAAAAATATGGCTATGGCTACTGGAAGGACCAATCCTAACATCTATCGAGAGAATAATGTTCCTTCTTCTAAAACACCTCAACCTACAAGGTTGACACCTCAACAATAGGAGGAAACAAAAGAAAAAGGTTTATGATTTAATGGTGACAGTAAGTACAGTAAGGGACACAAGTGTGGTGAGAAGAAATTATTCTACATAGATTCAATCAGAAGAGAAAGAAGAACAAGAAAAAGAACAAGAGCCATCTCAAGATGAAAACGTAGAAGCGATTTCTTCTGAAGAGTTGACTCCCACGATATCGTGTAATGCATTGGCTGGAATTAACACTCCTCAAACCCTCAAGATAGAAGGATATATCAAAAATAAAACGATAATAGTCCTAATTGATTTTGGTAGTACTCATAATTTTATTCACTATAAACTAGCCAAAGCTCTCAATTTCTTTGTATATCCAGCACCAGAGTTTCAAGTAATGATTGCATATGGAGGAACTATCAAATGCTCAGGAAAATTCAATAAGATCAATCTTACTATGGGGGAATATGTAATAAATAGTCCAATGATTTCTATACCCATGGGTGGTGTTGATGTCGTACTAGGAATCCAATGGTTACAATCATTAGGAACAATGGATTTTAATTTTCAAGAACTTTTTATGAAATTTTCATTGGAAGGAAAAGAAATTGAGTTAAGAGGTATCACATGGAAACCCAGTAAGGTGACAAGCTCTAATGGCATGAAAAAATTATTGAAAAAGGGGCATCAAGGTGTTATTGCACAACTATACTCACTAGATGTTCAAACATCTAAGCCATCTATTCCCCTAGATCTCCAAGGGATCATTGATAAGCATTCCAAAGTATTTGAAGATATTCCCAAAGGTCTTCCACCCACTCAAAATCATGATCATGATATTCACCTAATTCCCGGGAGTGTTCCTCATAACATTAGGCCATATAGATACCCTTATGCCTAGAAGAGTGAAATTGAGTGTATGGTTGAAGAAATGTTAGAGGCTTGAATTATTAGACCTAGCCAAAGTTCTTACTCTGCACCGGTGGTAATGGTCTTCAAGAAAGATGGCTCATGGCATATGTGTCCAGATTATAGAGAGCTCAACAAAATCACTATTAAATATAAGTTTCCCATTCCTGTCATTGATGAATTGTTAGATGAACTACATGGAGCAATCTATTATACAAAGTTGGATCTGCATTCAAGGTATCATCAAATTAGAATGAAGGAAGAAGATATCCCAAAAACAACATTCTGAACTCATGAAGGCCATTATGAATTTTTGGTCATGCCTTTTGGCCTTACAAATGCACCTTCCACATTCCAAGGGTTGATGAATTCCATTTTCAAGCCCTTCCTTTGAAAATTTGTGTTAGTATTTTTTGATGATATACTAATCTATATCAAGTCTTGGGAGGATCATGTGTGACATGTTGACAAGGTGCTACAACTACTAAAGGAGAAACAACTATATGCCAAACCGTCCAAATGTTTCTTTGGGGTGAAGGAGGTAGAGTATTTGGGTCATATTGTATCTCATAAAGGTGTCAAGGTAGACCTTAACAAGATTAAGGCCATGATGGACTGGACGATTCCCAAAACATTGAAGAATCTTAAAGGATTTTTGGTTTTGACAAGTTACTACAGAAAGTTTGTTCAGAACTATGGGAGAATAGAAGCACCTTTAATGGCACTAACTAAGAAGGATGCATTTTCAAGGACTCCATAGGAAACTAAAGGTTTTGAACAACTTAAAGAGGTGATGTGTAAAGCTCCTGTCTTGACCACACCAGACTTCACAAAAGCCTTTATTTTGGAATGTGATTCCGCGAGAAATGGCATTGGTGTTGTCTTAATGCAAGAAGGAAGGCCCCTAGATTTTGAAAGTCGTCCACTCAAGGTAAAGTACTTACACAAACAGATTTATGAGAAGGAAATGATGACAATACTACCTGCATTGAAGAAATGACGTCCTTACCTAATAGGTAGGCACTTCAAGGTCAAAACAGATCATGATAGTCTTAAATAATTCTTGGAACAAATACTATCTTCAGAAGAACAACAAAAATGGGTGACCAAGATACTAGGTTATGATTTTGAAATCATCTACAAAAAAAAGGAAGAAAAATGTTGTGGCAAATGCACTCTCAAGAAAGGATGAAGAAATTGAGGCCTTCCTCTGTGCTATCTCGATCATCCAACCCGATTGGATAATAGAAGTGAGGGATGAATGGATAAATGACGAAAATGTGTGGACTCTCATTCAAAGGTTGCAACAGGATTCCAATGCATCAGATACATTTACAAGGAAAAATTATTCACTATGGTACAAAGATCACTTATATTTATGTAACAACTCCCAACTCAAACAAAAGGTACTATTGGAATTGCACACCTCTTCGGTAGGAGGGCAGTTGAGATTTTTGAAAAATTACCATAGGGTCAAGAAGGAATTTTTTTGGGATGGCCTTAAAACTGATGTTCAAAGGTTTATAGAAGAATGTTTGGTTTTCCAACAAAATAAGGTGGAAAAAATTAAGACCTCGGGTCTTTTACAACCATTATCCAGCCCAAGTTAGCATTGGGAGGAGGTTTCCATGGATTTCATCACAGGGTTACCGAATTCTGAAGGAAAGAGTGTCATCATGGTGATTGTTGATAGACTAACCAAGTACGCACACTTTTGTGCACTCTCTCACCCCTTCAAAGCCAATACAATTACCACTGCATTCATAGAGATAGTTCAAAAACTACATGGAATCCCAAAGATTATTGTAAGTGACAGAGATCCTATCTTCACTGGACATTTTTGGACATAATTATTTTCTTGTTTGGGTACTCAATTGGCTCATATCTCATCCTATCATCCTCAATCTGATGGACAAACCGATATAGTGAACAAATGTCTAGAAGGCTACCTTCATTGCTTTGTCTTTGATAAATAAACACAATGGTTCAAATGGTTACCCTTGGAAAAATGGTGGTATAACACTTCATTTCATACTGCAACAAAAATGACATCATTTATGGCACTCTATGGATACCACCCTCCTTCCACCACTTCCTCTCTAAAATAAAAATATAAGGTTCAAGTAGTGGAATATCACATTGAGCATCAACAATAAGTTCTACAAATCATAAAGGACAACCTGACCATGGCACAAAATTGCATGAACCAACAAGTAGATCAACATCGTAGTGAAAGAAGTTTTGAAGTAGGGGATTGGGTGTTTTTAAGACTACAACCATACAAACAAATGTCCCTCAAGCAAGCCAAGAAGGATAATAAATTATCACCAAAGTATTATGGTCCTTATAAGGTGTTGCAAAAGATTGGTACTATGGCATACAAATTGGAGTTGCCTGCATCCTCACGAGTACACCCAATTTTCCATGTTTCATGCTTAAAGAAGGTTATAGGTGACAAGATCCCAATTCAAACTATATTGCCAAAACTTGATGAGGAAGGAAAAATCATATTGAAGCCTGAAGCCATCATTGACACAAGAATTCACCAGCTGAGGAATAGATCCATTTCAGAGTATCTCATTAAGTGGAGGAAACTTCATGTTGAAGATTCCAGTTGGGAAGATGAGTCTTTTATACACAAGCATCCATAATTACTCAAGTGTTGTGGACAACAATTGTCTAAAGGGGAGGGGCATGTTAATCCCTAAATAGTGGCACATTACCCATTAATTGGGGAATATTACATTAGTAATGTTATTTTATTTATGTCAACTTGGATCCATTAGTTGTAATTGTACCTCCTAGTCTCCTATATATACCAAGGAGACATTTTCATTTGGAATCATCTTGTACTTGAACATTTATGTGGTGTATAAGGAGGTTTCCCCCTCAAAGAGGCTTATTATCTGAAATTCTCTCCTTTTCAAGGCATTGAATACTCATTTTGAGGTTTTTCTATGCTATATTGATATTTGGTTCTTAACACTGCCAACTTTTTACAACTACCCAACTTCAAAGAGCTCTTCTTAGGATTTACTTTCAAAAGCACATGCTCCCCTATTTGAGATGCCTCTAAATTTTGCTTAATCTTAACCATCTGCTCTTCCATCTCCTTGAAAAACTCTAGACCAAGTACCACTCTATCTGTTGGGTTTTCCCAGCTTACTGGAGTACTGCATTTTATACCATATAAATCTTCAATCGGGCTCATATTCAATTAAGCTCGATACCCATTAATATAGGAAAACTCAACCAAGTGCAAGTAATCTTCCCACTTAGATGGCTTATCCATCACATACATTCTTAACATGTCTTCAATTACTCGGTTGACCCTCTTTGTCTACCCATATGACTGTGGATGGTATGTTGTGCTAAAGTTCAGATTTGTACCAAATCCTTTAAATAATCCCTTCCATAAATTTGAAGTAAACTTAGTGTCTCTGTCTGAGACAATTGTCCTAGGTATCCATGCAACCTAGCAATTTCCCTCATGTAAATTTCTGCAATATTAGTTGATGTATGAGTTGTTTTCACAGGAACAAAATGAGAAGCCTTGGTTGATTTATCAACCACTACCATGATTGAATCATGTTGCCTTGTTTTACTTGGAAAAATTGTTATAAAATCAATGGTTATCGCTTCCCATTTATTGTCTAGAATTGGTAATGGTTGTAGCAAATCCATTGGGTGTCTATGCTCAGCCTTTACTCTGTGACATTCCATACATCTGGCAATGTAATCAACAACATCCTTTTTCATCCCCGGCCAAAAGAATTGGCTTCTTATTGTTGTAATTGTTTTTTGGTAACCGGTATGTCCAACATATGGAACATTATGCATTTCATTTAATACCAAATTCCTGAGTTCTCCGAAACTAGGAACATAATTTCTATTTTTATGCATATGTATTCCATCTTCTTTTATCTCATACTCGTTCATTTTCTGTTGTACATCTTCTTGCTGCAAGATTTCCTTTACCTGCAAGTAATTCTGATCTATAACAACAACATCTAAAATTATGCTCTTCAAGTCAGATTGATGCATACTGACAGTCGTATCATGCATGCGATGCACTCTTATACTAAGTGCATCAACAATTTTATTTTCTTTTCCCTTGATATGCTTGATATCAAAGTCGTATTCACTTAAAAATTCAAGCCATCTTCTTTTCCTGGCATTCAAAGTTGGTTGTTCAAAAATATACTTCAGACCACTATCATTTATTCTTAATTCAAATCTCTTTCCCATGAGATAATGCCTCCACATCTTCATTGTGTGAATAATGGAAGAAATCTCCAAGTCATGTGTGGCATAGTTCCTCTCATTCTCTTTAATCTTTCTGGACTAATAACAAATGACATGTCCATTTTGAGTGAGGACTCCACCAAGTCCTTCCTTGCACGCATCTGTACATACAAAAAACCTTTCATTTGGGTCAACAATTTTTAGCACAGGTGCACTAGTGAGTAACTCCTTCAACAAATTAAAGTTCTCTTCACATTCATTTGTCCATTCCAATTTAATTCCCTTCCTTTGAAAAGAAGTGATGGGATGAGCGATTTTAGAGAACCTTGCTATAAACCTTCTATAGTAAGTGGATAACCCCATAAAGGATCTAACTTCTGAAACATTCCTATGTGTTGGCCATCCTCTAATGGCTTCAATCTTCTTTGGATTCACTGCTATGCGTTGTTCTGAAATAATGTTCCCCAAATAATGGATATGTTCATGATAAAAAGAACACTTACTTAGGTTGGCATACAACTGATGTTCCCTCAACACTTTCAATACCAATCTTAGGTGATGTTCATGCTCCTCTTCAGACTTAGAATAGACAAGTATGTCATCCACGAATGCTATGACAAAATTATCCAAATAATTTCTAAATATGTCATTCATTAAGAACATAAAGACAACTGGTGTATTGGACAATCCAAAAGGCACCACTACAAATTCATAATGCTCGTACCTAGTTCTAAAGTATGTCTTATGGATATCTTCTTCTTTGATTCTTACATGATGGTATCCTGATCTCAAGTATATATTTGAAAATATATTTTCTCCTCTTAGCTGATCAAAGAGGTCATCAATTCTAGGTAAAGGATACAGGTTATTTATAGTAAACTTATTCAACTATCGAAAGTCAATACATAGCCTCAAGTTTCCATCTTTATTTTTGACAAAGAGTATTGGTGCTCCCGAAGGTGAAACACTTGGGTGTATGTACCCTTTCGTCAATAATTCTTTTAACTGCATTTGTAATTCTTTTAAATCTAGTGTGCTCATTCTATAAGGTATTTTTGACACCGGGGTAGCTCTTGGCCCTAAATCAATAGAAAAATCTATTTCCCTTTTTGGTGGCAACCCTAGTATTTCTTGGAATACATCTTAAAATTCTTGTAGTACTAAGAAATCTTCAAGGCTTGGCCCCTTTGTATTTTATGGCTCCTCCACATGGGCTGCATACAACTGATACCCTTTTCTAAAGAATCTCTTCAGTTGTAAGGCTGAAATCTCCCTTATAGAGATGGGTCTTGGTACACCTTTCACAATGCTTTGTTTTCCATCTCCATCAAGACACATAAATGTATTTCTATGAAAATATAGAAATATCATAAGACCCCAATGGTATGATATTTAGATCAACACTAGTATTCACACCATTAATACTTATGGAACAACCTCTAACCATATCATCGATTCTCGTTTTTGTTCCAGTGGATAGCTGAACCAAAATTAATTTCCCAAGCTTACTTTTGTCCAAATCTAATCTATCCACTATCTTAGGATCAATGTAACAATGGCTTGTTCCTGAATCAATTAAAATATCAATAGATTGATTAATTATCTTACCTTCTACCTCGGTCATATTGGACTAGTACTCTTCTTGTCGATCATCTAAGGCTGCATAAATCCTTCCCATGTCTTTGACTATTTTAGCCTCTTGGATGTTGTGCACGGTCTTCACTCTATCCTTACTATGAGGGAAATCCTTGTACACGTTATCTTCCTTGCATCCCCAACATTGGATTGGTGGTCTTCCTCTTTTTCCTAAGGAGTCTTCTTTCTCGAATTCATCCTTAGCATACTAATCTTGATGATTTTTACTAGGCTCATTTCTATTGAAAGGAGGTTTGAATCCCTTCTTCCTCTGATCAAAATTCTCCTTCTTCTTATCCTTCCAATATTTTTTCATGGACTCTCTACCCTAGCCTTTCTCATACAAATTCTTAGCCTTCCAGATGGTCTCAGTCAAGGTCTTGGGCTCATCATACCAAATATTTTATTTATAAAAGGATGGAATCCCACTCAAAAACCGTTGTATTTGTACCTTTTCATCGTTTATAAACCCAACATACCTTAAAAACCCCAAGAACTTATTCTCATATTATTCCATAGTCATGCTTCCCAGCCTAAGTTCAAAGAAATCCTATTCTCATTAGCATGTTCAACTTGCTTCAGTTTATCCCACCACATAGAATCTTTCCCATTTAAATGGTAGGTGGAAATTCTGGCTTCTACATTTGAAGAATAGTTATGTAATTGGAAATATATCCTGAGTCCAAGCAACCATGCTTCAACATCATCTTCCCTCTCCCTTTCACAATCAAAGGACGGTGGCTTGAGATTCCTCAGTTCTCCTTGTAAACTGTCCAATTCATGTCTCCTTCTTTGGTTTCTAACAGGAGACACCTCTGGACTGCTTAAGGAATGTTCAAATGCATAAGACCTTCTTGATGAATAAGGAGGTGAGTGGTTTCTATGAGCTCTTCTAGCACTCATGGAATAACTATCTCTTCCACGATCATCTCTTCTTCCATGAAACTATCCTTCTTCCTCTTGCTTCGATCCATTCTTGGCTTAACCTTACAACTAATTTAAGCTCTACAACACTCCAACATTTATCTAAATTTACTCTCTCATCAGCCTCTCGTTGTATTCCTTGTAGCTTTGTACTTCTATTTTCAGGCTCTTCACAGTTTCTAGCAATGCTTCTTTCTCCCATCGGCCCTTGCGTCTGTTGGATTTTGTCTCTGCATTGCCAATTTTGGTATTATATCCTTAAGCCTCTTTATCATGGCTGGAGGCTCCCTCACCATATTCCATTTCTTCAATACACATTTTTATTGATATGTTTAAACTCCTTAACTCTGCAAAATGTGCAAGTGACCATTTTGTCAAAATTAAGCATATGATAAACAAAATTTGTCAATAATGCTACATGTCATTTCAACTCATGAGGAATATATATCTAACACTTCCATGTTATCCCTGGGCCGATACATAAATCAATTATGCACATGCACTTCCTTCAAACCACTTTCCCAAGTGACCATGGCTGAAAACTGTGGGCTTATCCCTTCTTATCACTTTTCTTCCCTTAAAAACAACAATTTGGCCAATAGCTCCCTTTTTACTCCGACCGAAGTCTCATAGGACTAAGGCCATGACTAAGATCTTAGCAGGAGGTGCTTATCCTAGTTGAGATTGACTATCATGATCCATTGCGGATATTGTATATGCACATGAGTTAACGTCGGGGCATGTACCCGTAATTTAAATTCAATACAATTTTTTTTTTGAGTTTGAAATCCGATCGTAGATTGGACGATCCATATTCATTGCGAAGATCATAAAGTGTAGTGGTGTACCCTACCTTTGGTGAACCCACAATTTTATGAAATACACCATTATTCATTTGAAATCCAATTATTGTTTGGAACTTTTAATATTACAATGGAATATTAAACCAAATCTCCATCGTAGATCTGTATATCTAACGGTCAACAGGAGCTCCGAGACTTCGGGATTCGGGAGTTATGGACTATCCACATTCTCAATCCTGCCAGAATCCCAAGTCTCCAGACTACAGAATCTGATGCCACGTATCCTTTGTGATCAATGGTTGAGATTTTCTCCGCAGCTCTGGGATTTGTGGCTTTCCAAAGAAGCTCTCCACAGATCTCCTGGAATGTCGAATTATCTGATATCCTCTCCTTCCTCCACATATCATCTCCCGATCAACGGTCGAGATTAACTATGGTCTTTGGTAGTCCTCGACCCCAAGTGATTATGCCTAGAATCCTCCAGAGTGCCAAGTCTCTAGACTATGGAATCTACTGCCATGTGTCCTCTCCCGATCAATGATGAGGATTTACTCCACTCTTCGGAGCTTCGAGAGGTTTCACCTTCATTCCAAATCATTCCTTCTGAATGTTGAATTGGTGAACTCTCAGAGTTCTTCATCAGAAACTAAGCACCAAGGGGTGCTACGTGGCTGAACATAAGGAACAAACATGTGGCCCTATATAAAAGGTGACACATGTCATATACTAACTGGCACAAACAGTCTTTGAAAAACATGAAACATGGTGACACGTGACAAGAATCAAGTGTGTCCACGTCACCCTAGGTGACATCCGCAGGCCACATCACTCTAATGCCTCACAACTTCGAGGCTTTGGCACTTCAGAACTTCAAGAGGCTTCTCCATACTACATTTCAAATCCCTTGAATGTCGAATTCCTGAATAGGATGATATGTGCACACGTGTCCTCAAACACGAACGGTCCAAATTTACTCCAAAGTTTGGGACTTCAGAGGCTTTCGCTGCTGGACACCACCACACCCCTAGAATTTCGAACACCGAATTTACGAACCCTTTCTATTCTTCATATACATGTCCCTGAATATGAAGGGTCCAAATTTACTCTTGAGTTCTGGACTTTGGGATATTTTCTTCCTAGCATATTAAGGACTCACTTCTCCTGGATTATCGAATCTATGAACTTTAGTGAGATCTACAACTCACACTCGCTAGTATGCAGATCAGACGACTGGGGTATGATCTTCTCCACTTTGATTCGCCTCCTTATATGTTCTTGATCCAATGACCCAGACCTGTCCTTGCCCAAATCCAATGGTCAAGTACCCTTCCTGTTATCTATGGCATAGATTCACTCTGGGTCTTTGGAGCTTCGAGGCTTCGAGCTTCTTTTATGACAAGGACCTTGAAACTTCCAAAGCAACGAAGTCTGAAGGAATTGAGGGTTTAAACTCTACGTTTTTTTCCCTGATCTGACGATTGTGAGGCATTCAAATCCTTCCCGAATAGATCCTATGACCATCGCGACTTCCTGAACCGCTACACCTCCTAAGGTTTCAAACACTATTAAGGTGCGCTCTCAGTGCCTTCTGGCACTCTGCAACTCAATTTTTCTATGAAAGTTTTTCCCCAATATCGGTTTACACGGCCCATCCAAGATTAGTATTGGAACCATGAGCTCTAATACCAAACTGTAACACACCCAACCATCCACAGGCTGGACATGTTAGCTACAAGTCCCTTCTCCGAACTAATTCGATCCTTTCTCTTATTTTTCCTAACAAAGAATGCATGAAATATTCACATGCATTGATCATGATTTATTCTAAGTATATAAACAATAAAACATACCCTGTGCACAATAATAAATAGAAATATGCATATTTTAATCATATCTTGAATTCAATGATAATTAAATACAAAGAGAAATAATTCATACATAGGTAATCAATACCATAACAGAGAGCACTTATATTTTATAGAAGAGAACCATCAACTCATTGTAGACCAAGGACATTCCACCCAACCATAGACATTGTTGTTCCAAGTCTCAAAAATAATGTCACCCCCGAGATAGGGATACAAATCCACAAGGATGGTTCCAGAGTTTTACTCGACTTCCCAAACAAGTCATCACTCAAGCTCTCACAGGATTCTACGGCACTCACAACAATCCAAGTACCCATCTCTCTTCTACCCAGCCTACACCACCAAAGAGAATGGACCTCCACCCTTCTCTTCCATGCAGTCTCTCAGTCAGTCCTTCTCCTTCTAGGGCTCCAATGCAGTTGGTCCAGAATCTCCCAGCTAGGATTCTCAGGACTCAAATCTATGAGAAAAGATGGACACAGGCCAAGCATCTCAGACATGCAGGCCTCAAATCATGGTTGGATTACACCAGCAATCTCTACAGCCAAAAAAATTGTGGATGTTCTTCAATGGTTTGATTCCCTCTCCCAAGAAAAATGAGAACGAGGAAAGATGAGTGAGTGAAGGAATGAATGGAGTGAAGAATCCATGAGAGAGGATGAACAATGAAAAAATCGGGTGAATGAGAGTGTGAGGTGACCAACAATAGCACTAGAATGGGGACTGTTATCCCTGATATCTAGGGATAACTAGGAGATCATGTCTCGAGGCCCACATGTCCTAGACATGGAGTACCGAGAGCAGGATTGACCTGAGCATGGCCCTGGAGGGCCCATCCTTCTTCTTCTTCGCCAGACTTGGCCTGTCAGCAGCAACAACTTCCATCACCATTGGCTTGGGCTTGCATCGGAAAGGACTCTTGCTCCATGAGGTAATTGGTCCAAGGTATCATGGTATGTGTCATGTTTGTTGTTATAACCTTCTTGTATATGCATTAGGTTCCTTTCATTTCTGACAACTTCTTGGATATTACACTAATCCACTTGACCATTGTTGGGGTGATTGATGGGGTGACTTAGCAAGCTTGTATTCATGGGTTTTGGTTAGCCACCAAGGGGGATTTGCAGAGCCATCGTCCGCTCCCACCATTCTATCATTTTACATCTTATCTCCCACACATCTATCCCATTCCCCTAGTCCGGCCATTAGGATGACCTTTTGAGGGTTACACTTTGTCTTGTGGGAAGAAGGGGCTAAAGGCCCAGGGGGTAAAAGAAGCTAGTAAAAGATAAAAGCAATAAGAAATGAAACCTAGAGATGCTTCGCCCAAGGGATCTCCGAGAAGGCAATAAAAGGCCTCTTGATAAGAAACTAAAGGGACCCTAAGAAAAATGACAAAACAAGACCTAACCAAGAGGATGGGAGGTCACATCACGAGCCGGCCCATTATGTTCATAGGTATCCAGCGGTATGACATTGCCATTATCTAGTCACCACGCCAGGGCAGTGACCTCTGGTTGCATGGCCAAGGGAAAGGGGGTCTCATCACGAGCCAGCCTTATCATCTCTGCGACGATACCATTGGGTAACACTGTCAGCTCTGGTCACCACGCCAAGGCAGTGTCCTCTGGTCAGACCTTGAAGTAAAAAAGAAAAGCAATAAATGAAAAATAAAGGCAAATAAAGAGGCTTGGAAAAAGTGCATCCATGACGGGTATAGCTCACCTCCTACAGAGGCACCCATGGACAACACCTACCCCTGGTCTTACTATGACTGGACATCCCTAGACCATACCACTTCGTAAACATGGCTTGAATGATCCTCTGAGGAAACTTTCCTTTTCTTGTGGGTATTAGCCCAATAGGTTATTCTGTTGGTTTCTTCAGCTTTGTATAGTAGATATGTGTAATGTCTTTGAGCTCTTAGATGATATGTTAGGGATTTCATGCATGTATTTGATAAATTTAATGATGAAATGTGATTAACATTGCTATGATCCCGAGGACTGATGAGCCCATGGAGGGCATAGTCTTTGATGTGCAGGACCATACCCGACGGACAGGTACCAGTGGATCGGTACACATGGGTATATGATTAGCTCGGACCTCCATGGGGCTAAAGAGCCCATCAGATGGTTGTTGGGATGGAAGAGACAGGACAACGTTGTGATGAGCCTTTTCACAAAGAAGACAGAAGGGCATTCCACCAGGACACCTTGGCAGAGCCCGGCCTAGGGGGGATCACCCACTGCAGATGGGACGATTGCTTTTGATGGACAGGACGTCACCTGAGGCAGCTTGACGTTTTCTGGAGCGTGTGGCAGTGTGCTGGGGTCATTTGGCACGTGTGGCAGCTTGGAGAAGCCCTAGAAGGGCCAACATTCTACTTCTTGGATGTTGATCTCACCCAAAAAGGGCCAACATCTCCCTCAGAGGGGCCTGACGTCTCCCTTTTGAGCTCATATTGTGATATTTTTAGCATTTAATGTGACAAACAGTGTAATATTGTTAGTCAGCCTTGTCGGCTGTTTTAAATGACCTATTTTCTAATTAAAGGTCATTAGGATGATATAAATAGAGGACGTTGCCTCTCATTTTGACAATAACACAACTCACTCTCTTGTGAGAGAATCATTTTTAGTCTTTTGTCTTCGATTTTTTCTCTTGGAAGTGAGGCGCTACTCTTGTGGAGGATCATTCTTGGCATTTTTATGGTGTTTTCTATCATTGGAAGGTTTACAACTAGGGTTTGATAAGCTCTTCATGATTTGTAAGTGAATTTCTCATGCAAAACTTCTTAAATGAATGTTTGTAGGTTAAATCTCTTGCATTTATTGTTACATTGTTATTATTTTGCTTAATCATTGAAACCCTAGGTAGAAATCACACAAGTAGGTCCTTGCTATATGTCCCCATGATAGAGAACTTGTTTCAACCATTGATTAAGGAGGATATAGCCTAGTCGTTGCTACATTATTTCCCATTTTTCTGAGTTAGCTTTTGAACATAAGTTGAAGAAAGAAGACGTCCTGGGCCTAGTTAATTCTACACCTAGGGTTTTGACTTTTAGGGTTTGAAGGGCCTTTCTCTTGCAACACTTTGCACCCTTAGATTTATGTTTTGAAGCTATCCGTTTTGCCAAGGATTTTTAAGGAAAGAAGGAGGAGCATGAGGCCTTGCTTAAGAAACACCGGAATGAGCCTCCTCCCCTTAGGGTTTTGACTCTAGGAACCTGCCATTGCAACACCATAGAGCCTAACTCTCTTGTCCTTAGATTTAGATTCTCCCGAGACCTAGCCCTTGCTTTTGACTCCATAATACCCTAAGGCATTGGTCTAAAACTCCAACGTTGAGCTTGCTATGCCAAAACAAAACTTTCAAAACTCTTAAATTTGAAACCCTAACTAACCCTAACGTCTAACTAACCCTAATTTGATTATGACATCATGCCTAGTTTGAGCTTTTGGTTGATTAAAAATGTTGTGGCTTAGTCATCTGATAATAGACATTGATGTGTTGATAATTTTCATTGTCCTACTTGCAAAACGTTGAGCTCTTTTTCTATAGAACTAACCCTAGAACAAGGTTGACGTCACCTCAAGTAGGCTTGACGCAGCACTCTTGTATTGAATGAGCATTTAATGATATTTGATGCATGGTGTTAATTCAAAGATTGATTATATATATTGAATGCTATATCATTTCCAGTGTTTATTGAGAAGTAATATTATAAGCTATAGTCATTTTTTGCAATCATTGACTTCGTCAATAATTACTGTTATTTATGCTCATGTATATTAAATGTTGATAGTCATTAATCTATGAAGTGCTAACCACTACTTGCATGCATTAGTTTTATTGTTGCCTTGTCTCGCAATCAGGTGCCCCTTCTGTGGTTTATCTTCCTCTTGACTATCATCTTGGTGGTAATCTATGAAAGGGAAAACTTACCTTGATTCTTTAACCCTTTGCCTTTCAAAACCCCAGATTGCCAGGGACGTCTCCCTTGGGTTTAGCCACCCTAAATAGAAAGAGCCCCCCATCGAGGTGACAATGGGTGGGGAAGCTCCTGTTACACCAGTTTGATCCTTACCTTTCAGCTACTTGACCTAGACTACAAACTGAGCGATAACATTTTGGCACCGTTGCCGGGGAACACTAAGTCAATCTTCCTCAACGAAAAATCCTTTGGTAAGCCTTGCCTCAAAGACCTTTCTCTTACAAGCTTACCTGGTGACTCCACTGGACCTTATTCCCCCTATTCTTTGGTAGTTTCAAGAAAACTATCTGGCGACTCCACTGATGATGAAGCCAACAATGACTTCACAATGGAATCCCGGGAGCTATAAACCTTTAGACATGAGCAAAATCCCAGGATACCCAAGACAAATTCCCCCGATATCCGAAAGAAGATGGCTCCCTAAATTCACTGGTGGAAATGGGGAAAGAGCTGACTTTCATATGAATGAATTTTATTCTTACTTTATGCTCCACCCTGTCGATGATGATGTTGAAGATGTAGTGATGAAACTTTTTTCGAACACTCTTCATGGAAATGCTAAGAAGTGGTATGATAACCTTCCTAATGCTAGCATCACCTCTATGAACCAGCTGGAAGAAGTCTTTCTTGAAGAATGGGGTATTCAGTCAGAAGACATCTCAATACTTCTAACAAATTTTGAACATATAAATCAAATTGAGAATAAAACCCTGTTTGACTTCCAGAATAGGTTTGAAGACACTCTATATCAGATTCCTGCAAGCCATCATCCTGAAGAAGAGTGTGTTGTCCATCTCTATACTCATGCGATCTTGGCTCACCTAGGTTTTCCCCTCAGTAAAAGGGCCCCAAAGACGCTCAATGAAGCTTATGGCATGGCTAAAGTAATTGAACAAAACATTTTCTCATCAAGGATGAAGGACCTCTTCACCTCAGGTACTCTTACTATGGAAACTGTGTATTCCCATGAAAAACTTGTTTATGATTCCAAGAAGAAGGGAAGCAGACCATCGTTCAACATAGGATACTTGAAGACATGATGGAACCTGAGCAAAATGATGAAGTATCAATGCGTATCCCCCCCTCTGATGAAGCAATCCAAGAGCCCTTTTTTCCTGCACGACAAAAAGAAGAAGAAGTTAGTTGCGTTCCATTTCAAGATGTCGATGACACCTTGTTCCGTGATTCAGAAAATGAAGGAGAAAAGAAAGCCTTGAACGAAGTTGATGACCCTTGCTGTGAAATCGAAGATAAAGAAGCAGTCCATGAGGATGAAACAATGACACATGCTGAAAACATTGAGCTCCTCAAATTTCCTACACAACAAGAAATAATAATTTACCCTCCTATCCTAGCTTTTGATGATGCTTTACCTTGTGATGAAAAGGAGGAGGAGGATAAATTTTCAAATGTTTCAAACCCTGCATGTTATTATACAGATAATGACACTGTTGATAACATTAATGAGTTCATACATGTTGGGAGACGTAGGTGGGATATAGTTGGTTATGACCTGGATCCTATCTATGACACTGATAGTCATTTCCAGTTGTTTCCCTTGCACTTGTCACAACAGATTACTTCCGACCAATGGCAACAAGGAGATGAGGTTTTTACTTGTACCTTTCAAAAAACCAAGGATGACCTAGTACCTCATTCTTCTGATAATTTTCAGTCTTACCTTGAGATTTTTTATGAGTACCCTTCTGAGCATTTGGACCCTTTTCATGAATATGATTGTCAACCACCGCTGTGCTCAGATTTTAATACAGGTAAGGACATTGTTTGCCTAAAGAAGGTTTCTCGTGACTTTTCACCCCAACCACCTGTTATTACTTTGCCTTTATTTTCCATTAAAGGTGTAGTTGGGAAGTACCTTTTTTGTGTTGAGTTTCCTCCTGGGAAAACCCTAGACTCCAAGGGTTGGTTGGGTAATGCTAGTTCCAATAAATTTTTCAACTTTCCCTTGATAGTTTGCCAGTCATCTACTAACTCTTTGTCAATTCCTTGCTTGACCTCAGAGCGTGAGGATGTCCTAGGTAACCAGTTTACAGGCCCTTTGAGTCATTTTTATGAACCTTGTGTATTTCATGACCTTTTCTTGGATAGGATTGAGTACTTTTCTCAGAGATGGACTTGGCAGGATTTTATCCCTCCCTCCCGCCTCCATGAGTTAGATTTTGATTTTTTCGATGATATGATATACATTGTAACTCATGACATTTTTTGCTTGATTTATCACTGTTCTGGTTTAGGATGAAGCACAAAGGTAGGTATCAAGGAACGTTGTTAGGTTGGCTTCACTGGTTGTTTGACGACACCAACATGCAGCCAGCAGGTAAGTACAAGTAAGAGTTTCATCTTCTATCTGCATTTATGATTACCTTATGTATACATGTATTATTTTGCGGGGTGGAAATACCACCCCACCTTTTGTCGCTGATGCTTTCTTGTCAAGTGTGAGAATTTCTACAGGTTTATGCCAGAGATTGTTGAGGTTCTCATGCGCTCTACGGTGAGCACATGTCCCCGAGTTGGAGCCAGATGTTATCCCTGATATCTAGGGATAACTAGGAGATCATGTCTCGAGGCCCACAGGTCCTAGACATGGAGTACCGAGAGCAGGATTGACCTGAGCATGGCCCTGGAGGGCCCATCCTTCTTCTTCTTCGCCAGACTTGTCATGTCAGCAGCAACAACTTCCATCACCATCGGCTTGGGCTTGCATCGGAAAGGACTCTTGCTCCATGAGGTAATTAGTCCAAGGTATCATGGTATGTGTCATGCTTGATCGTTATAACCTTCTTGTATATGCATTAGGTTCCTTTCATTTCTGACAACTTCTTGGATCTTACACTAATCCACTTGACCATTGTTGGGGTGATTGATGGGGTGACTTAGCAAGCTTGTATTCATGGGTTTTGGTTAGCCACCAAGGGGGATTTGCAGAGCCATCGTTTTCTCCCACCATTCTATCATTTTACATCTTATCTCCCGCACATATATCCCATTCCCATAGTCCGACCATTAGGATGACCTTTTGAGGATTACACTTTGTCTTGTGGGAAGAAGGGGCTAAAGGCCCAGGGGGTAAAAGAAGCTGGTAAAAGATAAAAGCCATAAGAAATGAAACCTAGAGATGCTTCGCCCAAGGGATCCCCGAGAAGGAAATAAAAGGCCTCTCGATAAGAAACTAAAGGGACCCTAAGAAAAATGACAAAACAAGACCTAACCAAGAGGATGGGAGGTCTCGTCATGAGTCGGCCCATTATGTTCATAGGTATCTAGCGGTATGGCATTCCCATTATCTGGTCACCACGCCAGGGCAGTGACCTTTGGTTGCATGGCTAAGGGAAAGGGGGTCTCATCACGAGCCAACCTTATCATCTCTGCAAAGATACCAGTGGGTAACACTGTCAGCTCTGGTCACCACGCCAAGGTAGTGTCCTCTAGTCAGACCTTGAAGTAAAAAAGAAAAGCAATAAATGAAAAATAAAGGCAAATAAAGAGGCTTGGAAAAAGTGCATCCATGACAGGTACAACTCACCTCCTACAGAGGCACCCACGGACAACACCTACCCCTGGTCTTACTATGACTGGACATCCCTAGACCATACCACATCGTATACATGGCTTGAATGATCCTCTGAGGAAACTTTCCTTTTCTTGTGGGTATTATCCCAATAGGTTATTTTGTTGGTTTCTTCATCTTTGTATAGTAGATATGTGTAATGTCTTTGAGCTCTTAGATGATATGTTAGGGATTTCATGCATTTATTTGATAAATTTAATGATGAAATGTGATTAACATTGTTATGATCCCGAGGACTGATGAGCCCATGGAGGGCGTAGTCTTTGATGTGCAGGACCATACCCGACAGACAGGTATCAGTGGACCGGTACACATGGGGATATGATTAGCTCAGACCTCCATGGGGATGAAGAGCCCATCAGATGGTTGCTGGGATGGCATAGATAGGAAAACGTTGTGATGAGCCTTTGCACAAAGAAGACAGAAGGACGTTCCACCAGGACACCTTGGCAGAGCTCGGCCTAGGGGGGATCACCCACTGCAGATGGGACGATTTATTTTGATGGACAGGACGTCACATGAGGCAACTGGATGTTTTCTGGAACGTGTGGCAGTGTGCTAGGGTCATTTGGCACGTGTGGCAGCTTGGAGAATCCCTGGAAGGCCCAACGTTCTGCTTCTTGGATGATGATCTCGCCCAAAAAGGGCCAACGTCTCCCTCCGAGGGGCCTGACGTCTCCCTTTTGAGCTCATATTGTGACATTTTTAGCATTTAATATGACAAACAGTGTAATATTGTTAGTCAGCCTTGTCGGCTATTTTAAATGACCTATTTTCTAATTAAAGGTCATTAGGATGATATAAATAGAGGACGTTGCCTCTCATTTTGACAATAACACAACTCACTCTCTTGTGAGAGAATCATTTTTAGTCTTTTGTCTTGGATTTTTTCTCTTGGAAGTGAGGCGCTACTCTTGTGGAGGATCATTCTTGGCATTTCTATGGTGTTTTCTATCATTGGAAGGTTTACAACTAGGGTTTGATAAGCTCTTCATGATTTGTAAGTGAATTTCTCATGCAAAACTTCTTAAATGAATGGTTGTAGGTTAAATATCTTGCATTTATTGTAACATTGTTATTATTTTGCTTAATCATTGAAATCCTAGGTAGCAAGCACACAAGTAGGTCCTTGCTATATGTCCCCATGATAGAGAACTTGTTACAGCCATTGATTAAGGAGGATATAGCCTACTCGTTGCTACCCTATTTCCCCTTTTTCTGAGTTAGCTTTTGAACATAAGTTGAAGAAAGAAGACGTCCTAGGCCTAGTTAATTCTACACCTAGGGTTTTGACTTTTAGGGTTTGAAGGGCCTTGCTCTTGCAACACTTTGCACCCTTAGATTTATGTTTTGAAGCTAGCCGTTTTGCCAAGGATTTTTAAGGAAAGAAGGAGGAACATGAGGCCTTGCTTAAGCAACACCAGAATGAGCCTCCTCCCCTTAGGGTTTTGACTCTAGGGCCCTGCCATTGCAACACCATAGAGCCTAACTCTCTTGTCCTTAGATTTAGATTCTCCCGAGACCTAGCCCTTGCTTTTGACTCCATAATACCCTAAGGCACTGGTCTAAAACTCCAACGTTGAGCTTGCTATGACAAAAAAAAACTTTCAAAACTCTTAAATTTGAAACCCTAACTAACCCTAACATCTAACTAACCCTAATTTGATGATGACGTCATGCCTAGTTTGAGCTTTTGGTTGATTAAAAACGTTGTGGCTTAGTCGTCTGATAATAGACATTGATGTGTTGATAATTTTCATTGGCCTATTTGCAAAACGTTGAGCTCTTTGTCTATAGAACTAACCCTAGAACAAGGCTGACGTCACCTCTAGTAGGTTTGACGCAACACTCTTCTCTTGAATGAGCATTTAATGATATTTGATGCATGGTGTTAATTCAAAGATTGATTATATATATTGAATGCTATATCATTTCCAGCGTTTATTGAGAAGTAATATTATAAGCTATAGTCATTTTTTGCAATCATTGACTTCGTCAATAATTACTGCTATTTATGCTCATGTATATTAAATGTTGATAGTCATTAATCTATGAAGTGATAACCACTACTTGCATGCATTAGTTTTATTGTTGCCTTGTCTCACAAACAGGTGCCCCTTCTGTGGTTTATCTTCCTCTTGACTATCATCTTGGTGGTAATCTGTGAAAGGAAAAACTTACCTTGATTCTTTAACCCTTTGCCTTTCAAAACCCCAGATTGCCAGGGACGTCTCCCTTGGGTTTAGCCACCCTAAATAGAAAGAGCCCCAATCGAGGTGATAGTGGGTGGGGAAGCTCCTTTTACGCCAGTTTGATCCTTACCTTTCAGCTACTTGACCTAGACTACAAACTGAGCGATAACAGGGACAAGGATGAGAGTGAGTGAATGACCAAAATGAATGACAGAATTAGACAATGAGAGAAAGAACCCCCCCAACAAACCATGGATGGGTTTATGTAATTCGTTGGGATCAAGAACCTCTTGGCCTTCCCCCAAGATGTCACATAATTGATTCCCCCAATTAAGCAAAATGGGTAATTAAAAAAATTGAAACAAACAATTAGCCCCTCAATCCCCCTCTCTTGTGGAACCATATCCCCCTATAACTCTAGTCCTTATCCTTCTAGCATCCAATGATGTATTTATTATTAATAATGATCACACATTACATTTCTTAGTCATGATGGCCTTTTAATAATTGTTTCGGCACTCTGGCCTCTCAAAAATGTAACAATACATTACAAAATATGGGGGCTCAAAACCCGGGGTGTTACAAGATTTCCCTTTGATTTCAAACTATCTAGACAAGCCACAGACCTCATGATGTGTGATGCACACCCCACGTCAGCACCTCAAAAATTGCTTCACAAAAAAATAATATGACTAGAGTTTCAAACACTCATCTTCCTTAGGATCGATGATTAAACATCGATGCAAGTCGTTTGAACCATAAGCGAGAACACATCCCCGATCCCTTATCTTAGCATTAATTGTGTCCCAAATCATCACTGTTCAAAATTCCTGATAGACTAACTTATTGTTACATTTGCACTACAGATTAATGTAGCACATTAAATCCAGAGCATGGCATTGATGATGTCTTTGATTCACGAAGTTCTGTAAGGATTTTGTTGTACTCAACAATGGTGAATCTGGATGGGACTTATGAAAACAAGCTATTTAAATTCAATTTGGCTCTTTTATTTTATCATTTTTTTCATAGAGTATTAGAGAGCTTCGCGCAACAAGATCTCTTGAAGAACAAAGTGTTGCGCTCATTCAAGCTAACATTTATCAAGTTTTATCATCATTTCTGAGACTGGTAAGTGAAAAAGGCATGAAATTGTTATTTTTCTCAGGTACTATGTTCATTTATAAACCATATCATTACTCGCAAGTTTTAATCGATGGAATTTTGAATTATGTTGTGTTATGCAGGGAAAATGTCTCCCTGATGACCAACAACCCATCAGTGACCAAATACGTTGAAGGGGAGAAATGTACAGGTAGGAGAGGATTCAAGCCCTATTGCTATTAGAGAATCAGATTCCATGCCCAAGGTAGAGCTAGTGATAAAAATTTCACCGAAGAAACCTCTTGCTCCACCACCATTATACAAAGACACAGACGAAGGCACTACATCCAAGGTACCTATCTCCACCTGGAATGATTTATATAATAAAATTCATCATGATGATTTTCCTGATTTTATGACTGATAGTGATCCTGAAGTAAGGGTATTGGATGACCATGCCTTTCAAAACATCAAATTGTCATCGTTGTACATGGTGGCATCCAGAACCCTGGTTTTGCCTTATGTAGAAACCATAGAGTGGATAATTAACCACACTAATGCTGACAAATTCTTAATAAAAAAATTTGGATGGGGAGTGTGTTGGTGCTTTCCTACCATAAGAGATAAGAAAATATTACAAACTCAGGGAGCCCGAAGTTAGGCTTAACACTCACTTTGTGGTCAAATTCTATGAACACCATAACACTAGTCAATTGTTTGTGTCCTGGTGGAAGGAGGATAGTAAGTTCATAAACAGAGCCTCAAGATGGTACACCAATGTAAATTTAGGGAGCCCTACATGTTCCTAATGGCTCTAAGATGCCATCTATATGGAGAAAATGATTGCTCCAAGTTTTCATAAGCATGGATTCTCTTGGCATACATAGTAGCTATATCCGATAGTGTTTTGAAATGGGGTGCTATTATTTCTAAAGCAATGAGCACTAGAGTGGAGCAAGCACAAAATCCAAAAGCATGAGAGTTCCCTACCTTTTTTAAGGAATCCTATCTACTAGACGCAGTATGTGTTGTATTTCCAGGATTAGGTTTAAGTTGGAAAGTTTTTAAGTTACCTATCCATGTTTATTTTATCATTTTCTGGGAAAAAATGTATAATAAGTCCTATGTTGCGATTTGTGATGAATTCCTTGCTATAGTATACTCACTAATTTTCAAGAAACAATTTCCAAGAATTTTAGATGCAACAAAAAGGGTCATCTTTAGGATAGGAAAATGGTATTTGGAGGAAAAGAGTACCTACCTAGGGATATTTGGAGCCACTGGGGCCCCATACCTATTGCCATATTATGTACCAAACATGATGGTATTGGGCGAAATTTGTTACCAAACGTTTTTGCAAGGTTTCAATGCCTCCCTGGTAAAAGATAAGAAGAGAGACTTTATTCCATATGGTTTCTATGTAGGTTATCACTTGGTGAAGGACACTACACAAGATAGGAAGGAAACTCAAAACCAGATAGATTATAGGTTATATATAGAAAGATACAGGAAACATGACCCAAAAAACTTATTATCCCAATATCTTATTCAAGTAGTATCTCATTAGCCATATGCACATGTCAATTTTGAAGATGAGATCTTCACTGAAAATGGTCAGGATTGAAATGAGGTCCTGAAAAGGAAAGAGAAACCATACCTAACCTGATTCAAGGCCATGTGAGGAGATGAGAAAATGTAATGGTTAGAACAAACAATAGGTTTTTCTTTACAGGATCAAAATGAAAATGTAGAGCAAGAAACAAGGAGAACCGAAGCACAAAGGCTCTTATCAGAAGCTAAGATGACATTTCGCGATCATGGGAAAAATCCTACCATTCAAGTATTGGGGCCAACAATAATAACTACAGTGGAGGTACATATGGGAGAATAATAGAAAACTCATCCAAGAAAAAACCCACTAAGGGGAAACGATGATCAACCAGATATGGAACAAGTATATGTGGGGCATTCAGAACCTAGATTGACAATTAAAACTTTGAAATGGACACCAAGAAGAAGCATGTTGGAACCAATAATTGCATATTTGATTACGATTTATGATGATGACAGATAGGATATAGACACCTTGGAATTACCTATTATCAATGAGGTTTCTATAGAAATACATGACACCCATCCACCCCAAGAACCATGTCTTATGGATGTGCAAACAATCCTAGACACAACTAGGAAAATCCTCACTCTCGCAGAACTAGGATCACAACCTCATAGCACAGGGGAAGGTAATCAAGAGGAAATGGATGAAGAGAATGGCCTCAAATATGACACACTTAGAGGAAAGGAACATGAAGAATAAATTGTTTATAAAGAGAATGAAAGAACTAAAAGAAAACATCTAACTCCTTCCTCACCCAAAGGAGTGACACCACCCTCAATAGATGTAGCACAAGATGTTACCAAGAGCACCACCGACGATGAGAAAATGGAAGGGATGTTTAAAGATGCAAAGACCGAACCAAGAGGTAGTTTAAGGAATCCTTATACAACCATAGACCAAGAGAAGGCAACAGATGAAGATGAAAAAAATGGCAGTAACCAAATGCCAGCAACTGAAAAATGTAAGGAACCATCCCTGGAACATTTTCACACTCTAGGTAGTCTAGGAAATATTCTATCATGGGGTGATCAACAAATTATGGAACTTGTGGATGAGGTGGTCGATGTCTAGGCTATAGAATATCACAAGAAGAGATAGGTGGTGTTAAAAATAACTACAAATAAAAGGAGGCTCAATTTGGATAACGTTGTAATGATTACCACATAGGAAACCTTATTTGATGCCAGACAATCCAAAGTAAGTGAAATACTAGGAGTCAGAACGACCATATCTAGCACCACCATCGACAAAGAAGAAGAAGATGAATGGGAGACACAATCCATGAAGATATAACTCGAGCATCTTAGACACCAGGTTGAATACTATTGGGGTACCACGCTAGTATTCATATTCATGAGGGTTGAGTTCCAATAAGGATACAATCAATTTAAATTATAAAGGGACATATTTATGGATCATGATTTAATCTTTCAAGAGGAGAATTTGTTGGGTTTGATAGCACACAAATATTTGATGATATGGTTTAAAAGATCCCATAAGGCTTTGGCACATATTGAATACATCAAGGAAATCCAAAAGGGTCGGGGTGAAGAGGAGCATGGAATCAAGATGCTTATAGATGATAGCTTGGCAAGATTCCAAAAGGAAACAAAGTATTGGACACAATTGGTGGTGGAACCACATCAAACGATGTAGGATACATGGGAAGAATGTCTTGGGAATTGGGTAAAGATAAACCATAAAATGAGAGATATTCAACTTCCTGAATTGGGCATGCCTAAAGACTTCACAAACCTCAATGATATAGTCAAGAAGCTTGAGGAGCGTGATTTGAAGTTTGAAGTTGAAATTATTGAAATTAAAACTTTGGAAAAAGGACAAGTGAGAAGGTTCATCGATGGGCCGATAGGGGAATCTATAGTATTGCACTACTTGAGTGTAGAGACAGAACGGTTCAAAAATCAGGTGATGGAGATGAAAGATGAGGTTATTGCACCAATGGAATAACAACGATTCCCATACCTCCATACATGTGAAGATATTTTCAACCAATTTTCTAAATACAACAAAGAAAGCCCGTTGAAATGGTGAAAAGACAATCGAGAGCATACACATGGATGAGTCCACTCTACTATTTGTTTTCTTTAATTTAAGTGATATATTAAGTTATTTTTAGTATGTTTATTTTTATAAATAAAGACATCGACCTCGTTTTGAAAGGTTGATGGTTTTTGTAAAAGTTGGATAGTGAAGCGGAGAATTGCTTTGAAGTTTGATGAATTAGGAATCTCGGACGGAGCCAAAGACAATTTTTTGCCAAGTTTGTGGATAACTCGATATATGAATTGTTTTGCATCTTGTTATCATCTACATGATTTTAGTAAGATCATGATTCTTTCGAGTTACCTTGAATGATTATAGTTGTTGAATGAATATTGGTTTAAATTCGATGGTGTTTTAATGTATTACATGTGAACAATATGCATAATTATTTCTAGTTATCTGTATTCATGTGTGATTTTATGCATGTTATTTCCTTCTGTTCTTAGAAAATACCCGTCATTTGATTAACAGTAGTACTATTTCTAATATTGGTTAGGCTTAGGTATTATTTACATGTCATCTACTAAAGTTTATCCTACGCCCAATTTTCTCATGAATTTAATTGTTTAAGTTATTTATACTTCATGCATGTTTGAATATTAAAGAATTAAACCTGAAAAAGAAATACACAGTTAGAAATATTACATTCAAAAACAACAATTAAATCCCATCGAAACTCGTTGGATCATCAATATGGAGAATCACGATACCAAAAACAAAGAAGAGTCTAATTGGGTCTCGTCTCTAGGCGTGATTCCTATTGTTTAGTTAAAGGGAATTTAGATACCTCAACAAATTGCTAATGTTTCTTTTGTTGCATCTCCTTTACATGCTTTGAAAATTACTAAGAAGATCTTTGAGTGGGAAGGTAAAAAAAAAAAGGCCTTTGAGAAAGTGGAGATTAGTGTAGCCCTAGTTCTAGCATTTCCATATTTATAACAACCATTTGAGATTGAAATTGATGCAAGTGATTACGCCATGGGAGCAATGTTAATACAAAGGAAGAAACCACTTTGTTACCATTTTGATACCTTCATTGATGGGATAAAAAATTATCCTAGTTATGACAAAGAATTGTATGCTTTAGTTCATAGTGTGAAGAAGTGGAAACACTATTTGATGGGGAAAGAGACAATCATCCATATGGATCATCATCCTTTACCGTATCTCCAATCACAAACCAAGCTACAATAGTCACACCATTTCTAGT
>ML789941.1:428429-451304 GCA_009831015.1 Picea engelmannii
TTTTTTTGTGGATAGATGCAGAAAAACATGTGTTTTAGTGCTTTGTAAGAAACATGTGACAAGAGAAGGAACTACACATTTGTTCTTCCATTTTGTTTTCTTTCATTTTGGTTTTCTCACATCCATTGTATCTGCTTTATTGGGTAATTTTGGTCAACTTTGTGGGAGTTAATGGACACTAAGATTCAGAAGATAACTTATTTTCATCCACATATCGATGGAAAAATGGTATTGGTCAACATGAAGTGATAAAATTACTTCGAAAATATTGTAACAAATATCCTAATATTTCGGATGAACAATTGTATTATGTACAACATGTTGGATTACTAAGGGGGGGGTTGGGGTGAATCGGTAATGAGAAATTATACCAATTCTTAATCCTTTAAACCACAATATATATTATTTTACTTATTAAACCATGTTCATGTGTTCATCACCAATATATTACTATATCATAAGCATTAACATTCATCGGTGCATAATAAACAATAACAAACACATCCACACAATGCACAATACACCAATATTTATGTGGAAACCCAATGCGGGAGAAAACCACTTAATTATTTTCTTATATGTCAAGAATCACATTCAAGGAAGCACCAACTTCCTTTGTTTTCCAGTTGCAAATGGAAGGAGGCTCTGACCCCCTATTTTTAGGCTACAACTTGAGGAAAGCTCCAACTCCCAAATTCTCTGGATACAACCAGAAGGAGGTTACAACCCCTTATGCTCTCCGGCTACAACCGGAAGGTGGCTACAACCACATATCCTTGCCTCGTTCAACCGACCTAAAATATAAGTGTCAAATGATGAAACAACTGCCACAGTATCCCTATGAGATGTACCATTGTAAACCTATACCAATCTGTGCCAACAACCTGTAACCAACGTGTACCAATAACCTGCATTTAACCTGTACCAATAACCTATAATCAACTTGTACCAACATATACCAACAACCTATACCAGCAATCTCCTCAATAGATCGCATCTAATAACATAGATCTCATACCCAATATCACCATAATATCACTCAAACCATGTGCATCCATGTCTCTCTAGTCATGTGCCATACATGTGCATAAAATCATAATCATGTGTAATAAACCCTCACATGGACTAGACATCAAANCATCTAATAACATAGATCTCATACCCAATATCACCATAATATCACTCAAACCATGTGCATCCATGTCTCTCTAGTCATGTGCCATACATGTGCATAAAATCATAATCATGTGTAATAAACCCTCACATGGACTAGACATCAAACCTTTACTGATATGCAACCTCAAAATAAACCAAAAAATTCAACAAAACATCACAACCAAAAGACCAATATCCATATGCCAAATACCAAAAACAAAATACCAATTGTATCCCTCAACAAATCTGATATAGATGTAGCAATACTAAACAACCAATACCATCTCAAGAGATAAACCCTAGCTCACAAAACATACCTCAAACAAGATGTGCCATATCTCTCATAAATAGACTTGAACCATGTTGTTGTCATGATTTTTTTGCCACGATTCTGCTACCGTGGTTTTGCTTTTGTGATTTTTCTGTCGTACTTTTTCTGTCGCAATTTTTCCGTTGTGAATTTCTGCTACGATTTTTCTACACTTTTTCTGCCGTGATTTTTTTGCCGCACTTTTTATACCATGAAATTGATCTATCAATAATACCTTCCAAATAACCTTTCCAAAATGATATTCAATGAATTTCAATATAGACAAATGAGACAGGTATGCCCTTTCATTTATAATCTTCATGTCTTCCTCTAGAAGTTTCCTTGCAACAACTTTACCCCTTTGTCCATGTTCTAGGGTTAACCCATTAACCCACTTTTTCCCACTTAACCACTTTGTCCACTTTGAATATTCAACCTTTGTCCACTTAACTTAACCACTTTACCACAAATAGTAAGTTCTCCACTTTTAGTTGCAACAAGAAGTTATGAGCTTGGTAATTATGGTAAAGTAGTTGTGATGAGAAGATTGACTAGCCAAAGTGGTTGACCAATAAATAAATTAAATAATAAAGTGGTTTCAACAAGAAGTTAGTTAAGGTAAAATACGTTATGAATTGAATAATTATGAAAAATTTAGTTGCAACAAGAATTTGTGAGTAAAGAGAAATTATTTAAATAACAAAGTAGTCAAAGTGGTTGCAACAAGAAGTGGTGAGTTTACTATTTATGGATAAGTAAAAGTGGTTGCAAAAGAAATTAACCATCCAATACATTCTTAAACACATAGGTCTCCTTTAGAGACATGTTTTGGATATGAGCCTAAGTCTCCTCTAGACTTCACTCTTGGAAAATATTTAGTGGTAGATGGACATAATGATGCAAACAAAGCCAAAACATTCATCCATAATATCCATTTGTTTCATCAAACCATTCATCAAGTCATACATGAACAATTGGAAAAGAGTCAAGCCAATTATAAGGCTAGGAATGACAAGCATCGAGTTTATCATCACTTTCAAGTTGATGATCAAGTTTGGCTACATATTAGAAAAGAACAGCTTAAAGGTGAAGGTAAAAGGATCAGGCCAATCAAGTATGGTCAATGATTTCTGGTTGGAGTTGCCTCCATATATGTAGATGTATTTCATGGTTAATGTTGAAAATTTGAAACTACATGAGCCTCCTATGATCATGAATCAAGACGAGAATGTTCAAGGTCCTTCTCTTAAATATTTTCTCATGAATATCTTGATGATTTTTTCTCCTGAATATCTTGATGAGTTATCAGAAGATTTTATTCTTGATAGAAAGGTGAGGACTTCGTGAAGAGGTGATGTGGAGTACATTACTGTGGGTCTAAAGGGAATGCATCCAAGTAAGTCATGATGGATGGAAATTGGAAAAGTAACGGAATTGTACCCCCACTTATTTTCTGAATGAAACCAAACTTTTGGTGGTAAAAACGATTTGTAGTCAGGAGGTGTGATCAAGAAAGATCCCACATATTTGCAACAAAATCAGTGCCCAGATTGATTTTAAATAATAAATTTCCACAACCATTAGATTCCACAAGCATCTGAACCATTTGGTGTCTAGAAGGTGGATTTGTTAGATGAGAGTGAGACAACCTAGAGAAGAAGATAGATGGGTGCAGATCTCATAGGGAACCCATCTACAAAATTTTCCTAACTGTAGAAAAGAATATTGGGTGGATCACACTATAGGAAACATATTCCTTTCCCTAATATCTTCAAAAATGGTTTCCATAAACATGAGCAAGAAATGCTCCATTATCTGTACTGGTAAAAGTTTCAAAAACCTATTCGGTGATAGCAAAGAATCGTCCAAGGCCTATTTAGTGATAGCAAAGAATGTTGTGGTTGTATCCATTGAATAATCTAAGGACCTAACATAGCTATCAGTAGATGAGTTTTTGGGATCTTTTCTATCTCATGAATCTAGAATGAACATATATAATGATTCTTTGGAAAATGCTTTCAAGTCTTAGGTTTATATCTCAAGAGGCAGAGGTAGATCAAGAGGTAGGGGAAAGAGTAGCAGGAGAAGTGGTCAAAGAAATGAAAAGGATGATTCAGATCAAGAAAGGAGATCATTTCATAGCTCAAGGGGGAGCATCAGCATAATGTTGCAACAAAATCAGAGGTATGACAAAACCAAGGTAAAATGTTGTTATTGCAATAAGCTAGGTCATTATACACATGAGTGTAAGAAAAATAAGGTTCACCTTAGAAAACGTAATGCAAATTATTCTAATACCTCTAAAAATTATGAATATTCTTTATTTATTACATGTAATGTTGCTCAAGATATTTGTAGTAATATTTGGCTCATAGACAGTGGATGTAGAAAATGTATGACACAATAGAAATATGATTACAAATATAGATGAATAAGTAAGAACTGAAGTTAAATTGGGGATAGATAATGTTATAAAAGTTATGGGAAAAGGAATGGTCAATATCTTGACCAAACAAGGCCAAAAAAGGCATATAGAAAATGTGTATTATGCCCGAGGATTAAAACATAATCTCATTAGTGTTGGCCAACTTACCCATAAAGGGTATAATGTAATTTTCAAGGGAGATGACTGCATCATATATGACAAACCTTCTAGTAAGAGGTTATTTCTAGGGTCAAAATGACAAAGAAGAGAATGTACCCCCTAGTCATGAATTATGGTAGTCAGAATGCCTCATTTTTCCAAAAGGAAACATGTTTGGATGACTCTTGGCTATGGCATTTTAGGTTTGGTTATCTACATTTTGGTGGCCTAAATTTGTTGCAATAGAAAAGGATGGTTGAAGTTTTTCCTCCCATCCAAGAGCCAACTAGCACATGTGAAAGTTGCATTTTGTCAAAGCAGCATAGGGATAGTTT
Source organism: Picea engelmannii (assembly GCA_009831015.1). Lineage (NCBI taxonomy): Eukaryota > Viridiplantae > Streptophyta > Pinopsida > Pinales > Pinaceae > Picea > Picea engelmannii. Next base: position 432,814 of record ML789941.1, read on the forward strand.
TCCTAACATAGTGTCAAGTATAGGGAAACGAAACCATTAGAGGTGGTTCATACAGATCTGTGTGGTCCTATGAAGACCAAGTCACTAGGAGGAAGTTACTACTTGGGTTATAACACTAAATTTCATAGATGATTACAACAAAAAGACATGGGTGTATTTTCTTGCAAAGAAAAATGAAACTTTTGACAAGTTCATAGAGTTCAAGGCAATGGTAGAGTAACAAAGTAGTCATCAAATTAAAGTGGTAAGATCACATAGAGGAGGTGAATATGATTCAAAATAATTTCATGATTTCTGCAAACAACATGGCATTAAAAGACAATTTACAACAAAGTATATGCCACAACAAAATGTTGTAGCTGAGAGGAAAAATAGAACCATCATGAATATGGCCAGAAGCATGCTAAAAGAAAAACACTTGTCAAAAGATTTTTTTGGAGAAGCAGTAGCTTTGTTCAGTTTATGTTTTGAACAAATATCCCACTAAAAGTGTAAGGAACAATGTTCCACAAGAGGCATGGATAAGTATGAGAGTGTAGCAAATATTAGAGTGTTTGGTTGTGTCACATATGCTCATGTGACCAAAAAATTAAGAAGGAAGCTAGATGAAAGAAGTGAAAAATGCATATTTATTAGGTACAATGATCAATCCAAAGCATACTTGAATTATATAATCTGGTGACAAAGAAGGTTATAATTAGCATAGATGTTGAATTCAAAGAAGATAAATCTTGGGATGGAAGCATAGGCACAACTATATCTATTAGAGTAGCAGTGCATCAAGAAGGTGATGAAACATAGGATTAGATTGCATAAGGAGGACAACAAGGTTCGCAAAACCAATCAATGGACATAAGCACTCCAACAAGGACTCCAAGAAAGTATGTTCAAGGTGAGAAATCTAGCCCTTGCAAGTCAATCTATTCCTAATTAACAATTAAGTAGTGAATCTGATCCAACAATTTATTCCTTAAGGTATAGAAAGACTACAAGTTTGAGATAACTTTATGAAGATCTAAATGTGCATTCAAACTTGGCATTGTTTACATGCCAACCAATGTGTTTTGAAGAATCTATCAAAGAAGAAAAATGGGCACAAGCCATGGATGAAGAAATAGATTCTATAGAAAGGAATGAATCATACATGGGATTTAGTATACTTTCCTAAATATAAAGATTGTATTCGTGTGAAATGGGTGTATAAAATCAAAGTTAATGAAAAGGGTGAAATTGAAATGAACAAGGCTAGATTGGTAGCAAAAGGTTTCTCCCAACAACCTGAGTCGATTATGGTGAGACCTTTGCACCAGATGCAAGGTTAGATACAATAAGAGTTGTCTTAGCAATAGGAACCAAAAACATGTAGAAATTGTATCAAACGGATGTAGAGTCTACATTCTTAAATGGCATTCTAGAAGAAGAAAATGGATGTAAAGTCTACATTCTTAAATGACATTCTAGAAGAAGAAATTTATGTGTAGCAGCCACAAAGTATGAGATAAAAGGACAGGAAGACAAGGTATATAGGTTTAAAAAGGCTTTTTACGGAATCAAGAAAGATCCAAGAGCTTGGTACAGTAGGATAGCCTCTTATCCAATCAATCATGGATTTAGAAAAAGCAACAATGAGCCCACTCTATATACTAAGGTAAAATAGCAAGGGGAATTTTTAATTGTTTTCTTATGTTTTGATAACATGATTTTCACTAGGAATGTGTTTGTAGATGAGTTTAAAGAAACAATGAAACAAGAATTTGAGATGACATATTTGGACATGATGAAGTACTTTCTTGGCATAGAGGTAAATTGGTTAAAATATGGAATCCTCATAAGTAAAACAAAATATGCATTGGATGTACTTAAAAGGTTTATAATGATCGATTGCAAGGAAACACCCACACCAATAGAAACAAGAACAAAACTCAGAAAATAAGATAAAGGTTCAAATGTAGATCCCACATTTTTCAAAAGATTAGTTGGCAATCTTATGTATCTCACTGCCATTAGACTAGACATTATGTTTGCAATTAGTTTGATTTCCAGGTTTATGGACACACCTAAAGAAACACACTAGCAAGTAGGCAAAAGGATTTTACGATAAATTGCAAGAACAACAAGTTATGTTATTTTATACTCAAGAATTGAAAGTAATTGTTTGATTGGCTATACTGACAGTGATTTTGGAGGAAGTCTAGATGATCGAAAGAGTACTTTAGGTTATATCTTTCATCTCAATTCAAGTGAAATATCATGGGCATCCAACAAAAAAACCATTGTGACGATTTCGTCAGTAGAAGCCAAATATGTAGTAGAAACAACTACAGTGAAACAACAACAGTCTGTCAATCAGTTTGGTTATGAAGAATATTGAGCGAACTTCAACAAGGATAGGAAGAACCAACTCGAGTTTACTATGAAAACAATTCAACCATAGCACTATCAAAGAATCATGTGTTTCAACAAAAAAACAAGCATATTGATACTAGATACTATTTTGTTAGAGAGCTTGTAAACAATGGTCAAATATATTTGGAATTTTGTAAGTCAAAAGACAAATTGGCTGATATCTTCACAAAGCCATTGGCAAAAGATGTTTTTAAATTTCATAAACATAATATAGGTGTTGTATATGCTAAAGCATGTTCTAATTAAAGAGGAGTGTAGAAATGTAATTACAACTATTACATTTAAGGCTATAGGTAAACCATGACCACTCTTCAGGAAACTTCTGCTTCTAGACAGCTCCAGAAATCTAGAAACTTTTGCATCAAAATTTCTCCAAAATCCTCTTAGAAAGTTCTAATAAGAAATAGACTCTTCTTCATTGTAAATAAATACGGTTTTTGGATCAATGCAAAGCAATTGTCGATTCTAGTTGCAGCTTGTGTATGTGTTATGTGAGTGTTGTGAGTTCTGTATTTTTTTTAGAGTTTCTCAGTTGTATCTAAGCTTAGAAACAACTATCATTTCCACTATCAAAGATGTGAACAAGCAAGTTCTTTCCATAGACACCCAATTACCTGCCTATGACGTTCTCAAAGCCATCGACCACACTATCCAACCATATAGAAATGATCAAATGGAGCCACGACAAAGGAGAAATTGGCAGTGAATGGACGCACCATTGAAATACTTAAAATATGAGAAAACAACACACACAGGTGAGGCTACGCTCACAATCTATATTATTCAGTGAAGACTGATTACATCATTGTATAGGAAACGACTCTACTTAGTCGGTTACATCAAACCATAGAAAACTATAATCTACACTAAGTGAAGTATAGGTCAACTACGCAACTGACTCTTTCTCTATTATTTTCAAGTCTCCCCCTTAATGGAGAATGGATTGACTTCTACACCTAACATCTCCCTAAATATCTCAAAATTAATCTTTCCAAGAGGCTTAGTGAAAATATCAGCAACATTTTCACTAGGATTACAATACATAAGAGCTATTTCATTTGACTGCAACTTCTCTCTAACAAAATGAAACTGAGCATCAACATTCTTTGTCCTTGCATGAAAAATCGGATTCTTCGCAAGATTGATTGAAATTTGATTATCACATTTGATCATTGTAGGTTCCTTTTGTTCTTTTCCAACATCTTGAGGAACTCTTCTCAACCAAATAGCTTCACAAGTTGCTACACACAAGGCTTTATATTCTGCTTCAGTAGAAGACAAAGATACAGTAGGATTCTTTTTACTGTTTCATGAAACAACCTTGGATCCAATGTGTTGGTAGAGGGGAATACCTAGGGTTCAACTCCAAGAGTGCACCAACAAGCCCTAACTATTGGCCCTTTTGGCAGCACCTGCGAAGTAGATGCAGTCTCACCCGAAGCAGTTATGAGGGGGTTGCAGGATAGAGATGTCAACAACCAAAGGGAATATCAAGTGGACCTAACAAAATAACAACACAACATTCATATATCACTTATCAACTTAGATCTATTATGCACATCTACTCATCAAATCTAAAGCAATAATGCAATCATAGTATATCAATGACAAATACAAAATACCAATCACCTACAACACAAAATATACGTGGTTCACCCTCTCTCTAGGGCTACATCCACAGAACTATGCTATATTATATTAGGTTAAAGCATATAGTTTTTATCTGCGCTCTTAGCTAGCAGATCTTCTCTCTTCTCCTCTCTTTCTCTCCTCTCCTTGCACACCCAACTGCAAGGTTGATCTTCACACCCAGTTGAAGATATTACAACTCAGAAGTCTCTCATACTCAACACTTCCCTCTCACACAATACTCCTCTCTCGCCTAAATCAATACCAATAGCCACAATACAATATTATCATACCAACCCAAACTAGGCCCTTTAGACCTATATTTATACATTACAATAGCTCACCAATAGCCTTAGGCCAAAACCTAGGTGTCCAAAACCCTAGATACCAAAACCCTAGGTCAACTTGACACATATTTTCAGGGCTTCGCTAGCCCGTCTTTCCTTTCTTCTTGCACGGAGCTCCAAACCATCCAACGGTGGATTTTTCCACTTGCTGACATGTCCACGATCCTTCTTCCTTACTTATCTGTCATCCTCAATCTCCTCTTCCAACGACTTTCTTTCTCGGGCTTCACTCCATCTTTTCTTCTCTTTTTCTCACTTCGACCCAAATCAGTCACTGTGTCTTCCGCACAGTTCACATTCTTCCTTTTCTTCATTGATCTTTGCATACTTCCATAACCAAGGGCCAACGGGCCCCCAACACTCACCTGTGACTCGTCCCGAGGTACTTCAGATCTAAGCTTCCTGTTTTACTTCGACTCTAGGTTGCACAGTGCATCCTTTTCTTTTTGCTTTATGCCTCCTCTTCCTCCTTGTGCAAACTATCTTTTATGTGTCTGGTACCCAGTTTCAACTGCACCTGGTACCTAGACCCTTTTCTTCATGCTTATACTGAGAGTTGCGAGGGAGCTGGTTGTCATAGCACAACTTCAACTGACTCCCATTCATTAATCCTTCCTTTCATTCTCCCTTTAACGTCTTCAGCTGCGCAGCTCCTCCTTTTGTGACATAAGCAATCTCATATGGTCCAATCCAATGTGTTCTGAACTTTCTAGGATGTTTTATGAACTTGTTTTCATAGACCAACACTAGGTCTCCTTGTCTAAATGCCTTCTGCTTGATGTGTCTGTCATGGTAGGCCTTCTCTCTTTCCTTCTGAATTTGCTGATGGAATTGTGCAATGAATCGATATTACTCAAGTTCGACCAACTGTGTGAGCCTCTCTTGAACAACTCAAGTGTCATCCATATCTATAAAAGCAACAATTCTTAGGGTTGGTACCAGATATTCCATTGGAACAACAACTTCAAGACCGTATACCAACTTGAAGGCGGTCTGCATTGTTATCTTCTTGCAAGTGGTTCTATAGGTCCATAACGCTGCTGGTACTTTTAAATCCCAATCATCTCTGTTCACAGAGAAAATATTGGTTAGTGTTGTTTACAAGATCTTGTTGAATGCTTCAATTGTCCCATTTTCTTTTGGATGGTACGATGTTCTCTTCTGATGGTGGACTGTAAATTCTTCAGTTAAGGCTTCAACTATTTTATTGATGAAATGTGTTCCTTGATCACTCATAAGGATCTTTGGGCATCCAAACGTGGTTATGATGTCATCAAATATGAAGTGTGCAGCTGTAGGTTCACTATAGTCCTTGACTTCTCTATCTTTGGCCCATCTAGTCAAGTATTTTGTTGTTGTAATTATGTACCTTGCTTCTGTGCGCTTTCCTGGTGGGTTTATCAATCCAACAAAGTCAATGGCCCATTTCTCAAATGCTTGTAGGGTCATCTATGGTGCTAATGGCATTTCATCTCTTTTGGATGGTTTCCCAACCCTCTTGCATACATCGCAGGCTCTGGAATAGTCTTTAGCATCTCTGTGTAAAGTAGACCACCAAAGGCCAGCTCTAAGAACCTTTTGCACAGTTGCTTTACCTACACAATGTCCTCATGGGATTCCTTCATGAGATTCTATGAGGATCAACGGTCGTTATTCTTCCATAACACATCTTCGCAATATCTCATGCAGTCCCATCTTATATAGATGTCGAGCTATAAGTGAGAAATCTTCAACACGCACTACTAGTTGTTTCTTCTGTGGAATTGTGTACTCACTAGGTGCCATTCCTGTTGATAGGAACTGGAATATCTCTGCAAATTGGTCATCGATATTTATAATGGCTAATGTTTGTGCATCTGGTAGTGTATCTTCCAGATTAGTGGGCTCTTCACCATGTTCCAACCTCAACAAGTGGTCAAGACCCTTATTCATTCTTCCTAGTTTTACTATGATCTCAAAATCATATTCTTGAAACAACAGAAGCCATTTGCATATCCTTCCCCCCAACACTGTCTTGTTGACTAGGTATTTCAGCGTGGAGTGATTAGTAAACATTTAAAAGTGTCCTCCCAACAAATAGTGGCGAAGTTTTTGTAGTGCATACACCATGGCTAATCCCTCCCTTTCAGTGGTGGTATAATTAATCTCAGTTGTAGATAGCTTCCTGCTAGCAATGGCTAACAGGTGGTCAATGTCTCCTATTCATGCTTGTACTAACACAACTCCCAATGCAATGGAATATGCATCGACATGTACATAAAATTCGTTGGTCCAATCTAGAAAGACTAGAATGGGCGCAGTAACCATTTTATCTTTCAGTGTGTCGAATCTCTATTGGCATTCTTCAGTCCAAATAAATTGACAATCCTTTTTCAACAGATTCTCCATGGGTGTTGTAATCTAAGCATATCCTTTAATGAACTTCCTGTAGTATCCTATGTGTCCCAACGTAGTGCGCAGCTATTTAACTGTTGTAGGAGGGGGTAGATAAACTATAATAGCGATCTTGGATGGAGCTACCAACAGTCCTTCCTTACATATAATATGTCCTAACAGAACTCCAAATGGTGAAAAGAAGATTCACTTCTTTAGATTCAAAGCAATTTAACACTACCTTCATTTATGCAACATTATCCTTAGACATTCAATGTGATTTTTCAACAAACTAAACACAGTCCAGTCATCAAAATATGATTCTAGAAATTTATGCAAAAAATGTTTGAATGCTTCGACCACCACCTTGGAAAACATGGCTGGGGAATTCTTCAATCCAAATGGAATCATTGTATATTGGTAGGATCCCCATTCTATGGCAAGCGTGGTCGTATGGATGTCCTCCTTGGCAATTTGGATCTGATGGTATCTTGAAAAGCCATCTGTAAAAGAATAGACCTCCTAGCCTCCCATGTTATCTAACACTTCATCACTGAATGGTGTAGGGAAGGGGTCATGTAAACAAGAATTGTTCATCTTCTTGAGATCTACGCAGATCCTAATCTCCCCTGTCTTCTTGTCTTGAACAACCATAGGGATAATCCACTCTGATTCTTCCACAAGTTCTATATTCCCTGCTTCCACATTCTGACAAGCTCAATCTTCACTTTCTCCTTATATTTAGGGTTCAATCTGTAAGGTGTATTTGACTAGTCTAGCATCTAGCTTTAAAGGGATCCTCATCTCTCCCATAGGCCCTTTAATTCCCTTCATATCAGTGAGCTTGGTTGGAAACAAGTCCTGATATTCATGCAACAACTCAGTAATCTTGTCAATGGTAGCAGCATCCAAATAATCTCTGACATTAGCAAGATTCGATGTCTCCTCTATTCCAATATTGACTTTCTTAATCTTGATCGGTTGTCCAATAAATGGTAACTCAACTCCTATCCCTTTCACATCTCTTTGGACTTATGTTTCTGCGATGTTCACCTTCCTCGGATCATCGTCTTCATCGGAATTGATGTTGTAAGAGCCTTGTAGTTTTTGGAGAGGTGTAGTCCATTCATCCTCTTCTTGTTCTAAGGGGAGGCTAGGTACCTCCTCGAATAATTTCTGTCTCACAATCTGTAATGCTTGATCTACCAAAGGAAATTGACTTTCAAATAGGAATGTAGTTATAAAATTATGAGTCATACCTTTCCAATCTGTAGTGATGAGGCATAGTTTTGCTTGAAGGTACTAGTTGATAGGTGTTGTGTCCAACGTGTTGATGAATTTGTGTACCCACTATTCTTGTAGAATGTCTCTTCAGGCCTATTCGCAGCTTCGCACATGGTCCTTTGGGAAGCTTTGACCTATGTAGTGAACTTCGCAACCTTCTACTTATGCTGAGAATCGCGTTGTCATCAGAGTACGACATTGTACCCAATCTGCAATATTACTTTTGTGTGTCCCCCACCATCTTGCTGGTGTGGCTTTCAAGGACTCATCCATTGCCAACAACCTTTGTTGTGTTGGTACACTTGCTTCAAAGTCTGATATTAAGGCTTCTAACAGATTCAGACCATCAAATGTGGGTAGGTTACTTACTGTTGTGTCGATCTAGCAAACTTCTCTGGTTAATCTAGCACATCTCCTTGTAGATACTTCATACATCTAGTTTTGCCAGTTCTCCAATGCTTCTTCTGAGTCTGATGAGCACGCATTGTCACTTCGCCAGCTTATATTCCCATTGGTTGTAGGATTAATGTAATCCTGTTGTCTGGCTATTAGCTTGTAGATGTTTTCTAGTGCATATGCGTAGTAGTTTTCTCTGATGGGATTTGTGTATCGTTGACCTTCATCTAGATCTAAAGGTGCGATGACCCTAAGTCCATATCCTTCAAAAGTCATACGTCTTTTCTTTAATTCGACAACAATAGAGTTATTGAAGGCCCAATCAATTCCTAACAACACAGGGTAAGGGAAACTGTCATCAACTATTTCAATTACCTCAAAATCTACAAATGTTCTTACTCCATTGATGTCCACAGGGACATGCTCCCATCGTCCAAATGGGATGACAGCTTGTTGATTAGCCATGTTAAGCCTGATAGGGGAATAGATCAACTTCATTTTTCCCATCAGTGCCTAGGTTTACTTCATCATGACATTGACCTCCGACCCTAAGTTGAGGACCACATAGTCTATCTTGTATTCTCCTATTTGAGAGTTCAAATGTAATTCCTTATTTGTCCTTCTTTTCTTACCAATTTAGTGTACTGCTCTATTCAGTAAGGGATCTATCTTTCCTTGATCATATTGTCTGATTAAATTTTGTAGTTCTTGTACAATGCTTTCATCCTGAATCAACTTAATACAAGTATGTAAAAATTCCATGAGCTTGCTTACCTCTTTTCCTCCTCTTGGTAAAACAGACTGATAAAATGCGTGAGGCATTACATACTCTCTTACTTATGGTCTTGTCTTTGATGAAGAACCTTGATCTCCTCTAAGTTCTTTTCTTGCTTCCTCAAATATTTGTCTTTCTTTCTTTGCATCAAAGGTCTGGGTCTTCTCTATAGTTTTTCTGATTCCTGAATCTTATGTAGTCTTCCCTTAGGTCATTCTTTCTTCTCCTGTAACAATGCCTCCTCTAGTTATAACAGTGACTCTAGGGTCTTCTCCATGAATTTCATCATATATCAGCTGCACGTGTGGGTTCTCCTGAGGTCCTCATCTTTCCTTAAGCTTCGCTAGCAAGGCAATCTTCTATAACATGGTCAAATGAGATGCAGTAGATGCAAGTGGTACAAGGGTTCTGACAATCCCTTCTGAGGTGCCCTGGCTTTGCACAGTTATAAAAAATGATCTTTCCTCGGCCTCGACTCATTCCTCCTCCTCGTCCTCTTCCTATGAATCCACCGCAAGGATTGAAGTTTCCTCTTCCTGGAGAGTTGTACTACGTAGTGTTTCCTTCTTGTTGTACTTTGCCTTGAATCTTATATATGTCTCTTGAAATTTCATGCATGAGATCATAAGCCCTACAATCCCTATTATCATGTCCTACAGACTTACATAATGTACAGTACAAATTTGTAGGTGTCTAAATATACTTTTTCATATAATAGCACTCACTAGTACGATGTTTGTTCCTTCATACCTCGCACCAGGGTAGGGTGACTTGATTCAAGGGGCTTGGAGCTCCAGAAGCCAAATATTCATTGAATAAAGGGAAGTGTTCCTTGTCATGACCTTCTGATCGACATATGACACACCAAATGTCTTCTCTTTTATCTTTTCCCTTGTCTTTCTCCATATCTTCGACCTGCAGAGACAAACTAGTGAGCTGACTCAGAATCTGACTTATACCTGAGCTGGATTCTCCCATAGGGGTTGATTCCAACTTCATGGAAATCTCCAATGCCTCAGCCTGCGAAGCAATCTTTTGTTGCATCAGGGAAACTCTGATGTGTGGTAGAAGGGCAGCAATGAACCATTCCTTGTTCTGTTGAACTGGGATCTGAAAAGTCAATCAGCCTGTAAAGGTTTTGAATCTCTGATCGAATTCCCACATGGGTTCAGCCACCTTCTGCTTGATCTCTTTCAGCTCAGTGATACATTAGGATTCTGACTTAGGTTTCTTGAATTCTGTAGTCACCACGTTCTTGATCTTATTCAATGGCTTAGGTTGTGCAATTCCTTGGGCAAGTTTCATGTACCAACTCAGTCCACGATCTTTGAGAGTTGTACTGAACTGGGTTCTTTTGACATCTTCATCTGTGACATTCTTAATGTTCCATACGGCTTCACACAGGAACCAGTGTTGATCAGGATCTTCAGATCCATCTCCCCTAAATATAGGGAGTCTCATCTCATCTACCATAGATCTTCTTAGGGTTCCTGACTGAATGTGTGGTGGACTACTATTGACAGTACTTTGGACACTCTGGTGACTGGGATTACTCTTTTTTCTTAATACTGAATCAACCGGAAGGATAACAGTACTTACTTCGATGGTCTACACAGTTTTTGAGTTTTCAGGTTCTCCTCCGCGAAGTTCTTCAACTTGTCAATCCTCTGTCCCAACGGGTTCTGAATGTTCTTCGTTCGTCATATCTGCTTCTTCTCCACTGTAGAAACCCTCCTCCCCATGGTTTTTCTTAAATAGGTTTGCAAGGTGGACCTCTTGGAACACTCTCCCACTGCGCGTATGTCCAGCTTCTGTGTCGTTGTCGCTATACAAACTTTTGAACATTAGCCTTTCTTGATCTGACCAATCTATTGTATCTTTAAGATGTTCTTCTCATGCAATAACATCTTGATTCTCAGCTTCAGAAAATGCAAAAAATTCCCTCGAGGTCCCTTGAACAAATATCTCTCAACTTGGATATACGATTCTACTCTATCAACAACAAACTCTGTGATGTACCCTCCAATGGTACTATCAAACCAGTGATCTACTACTCGTGATACAGTGTTATCAGCTTTCTTGACCTTCTTTATCAACTCCGACGTCCAAACCACAAGAAGTCTAGATCGGATCTCGAACTGGGTATTTGCTAATCTATGTAGACACTCATATAGCTCTTGATGGATTCCTCCAAAGAATATCTCGTGTATATCGGTAAAGATATATTTATCCAACCAGTCCTCTAAACTAAGATTAGGGTTCTTGTTCTAGGCTTCAGTGAAGTCCTTCTCTTGATATTCTATCCACCTTTGAATCTTTGTCTTCAATGGAAACCACCTTGACATTCCCTCAAGAAGATTCATGTCCCGGCAACGGAATCATTTGTTGGCACAAGGGAAGACCCAAGGTTCAACTCCAAGAGCGCACCAACAAGCCCTAACTACTGGCCCTTTTGGCAGCACATGCGAAGCAGACGCAGTCTCACCCGAAGCAGTTATGAGGGGGTTGCAGGACAAAGGTGTCTACAACCAAAGGGAATATCAAGTGGACCTAACACAAGAACAACAAAGCATTCATATATCACTTATCAACTTATATCTATTCTGCACATTTACCCATCAGATCTAAAACAGTAATTCAATCACAGTATATCAATGACAAATACAAAATACCAATCACCCACAACACAAAATATACGTGGTTCACCCTCTCTCTAAGGCTACGTCCACATAGTTGTGCTATATTATATTAGGTTAAAGCATACAGTTCTTGTCTGCACTCTTAGCTAGCAGATCTTCTCTCTTCTCCTCTCTTTCTCTCCTCTCCCTACGCACCTAGCTAAAGATCTTACAACTAAGAAGGATTTCGTACTCAACACTTCCCTCTCACACAATACTCCTCTCTCGCCTAACTCAATACCAACAGCCACAATACAATATTATCGTACCAACCCAAAGTACCAACCCAAACTAGGCCCTTTAGACCTCTATTTATACATTACAATAGCTCACTGATAGCCTTAGGCCGAAACCTAGGTGTCCAAAACCCTAGGTGTCTAAAACCCTAGGTCAACTTGACCCATATTTTCAGGGCTTCGTCAGCCTGTCTTTCCTTCCTTCTCGCACGAAGATCCAAAGCATCCAACTGTGACTTTTTCTGCTTGTTGACATGTCCATGATCCTTCTTCCTTGCTTATCTGTCATCCCCGATCTCCTCTTCCAACGACTTTCTTTCTCAAGCTTCGCTCCATCTTTTCTGCTCTTTTTCTCACTTCGACCCAAATCAGTCACTATGTCTTCCGTGTAGTTCACATTCTCCCTTTTCTTCCTTGATATTTACATACTTCCATAACCAAGGGCCAACACAATGCCAAACACATATCCAGTGGTTGATCTTCGATCATCTGGATTGCCAGCCTAATCAAAATCCGAATAACCTGTCAACTCAACATTAGATGCATCAGTATATTTAATACCATAATCAAGTGTTCTTTTTAGATACTTGAGTACTGTCTTTGCTACATTCCAATGGCTTTCTAGAGGTTTCTCCATAAACTGACTTAACACACTCACATAATATGCAATATCAGGTCTGGTTGTGGTGAGATAATTCAAACTACCCACCATCTATCTATACATTGTGGCATTCACTTCCTTCAAACCATCATCAAAAGAAAGTTTCACATTCTGCTGCACGGGAACAATAGAATATTTACACTGATCCATTTTGAATCTCTTAAGTACTTCTTTGACATACTTACTCTGACAAACAAAAGTTGGGCTCACATTTCTCCAAACTTCAAGACCTAGGCATTAATGTAACTCACCAAGATCTTTCATTTCAAAAACTTGTGATAACTGCTCCTTGATTTCATCAATTAATTTCTTTGCATTTCGTGTAATTATCAAATCATCAACATATAAGTAAATCAATACTATATACCCCTGCTCATCAAATTTGGTATACAGTTTTGGATCACTTTTTCTCCTCATAAAACCCTGTTGAAGAAAGAAAGAGTCTATCTTCTCATACCATGACCTAGGTGCCTATTTTAGTCCATACAATGCTTTCTTTAACTTACACACTAAGCGTTCTTTCCCTTGTTCCACAAAACCTTTAGGTTGAGTAAGGTAAACCTCCTCCTTTAATTCACCATTCAAAAATGCAGATTTAACATCTAATTGGTGCAGCTTCCAATGATACTTTGTAGCTAAAGCAATTAACAATATGATAGTATTCAATTTAGCTATTGGTGCAAATGTTTCAGCATAATCAATACCTTTTGTTTGTGAATACCCCTTTGCCACCAATTTAGCCTTATATTTATCTATACTACCATCTGATTTAAACTTGGGTTTGTATATCCATTTACATCCAATGGGCTTCTTATGTTTAGGCAATTCAATCAATTCCCAAGTATTGTTTTTCATTATAGATTCATATTCTTCCTCTACATTTCGCCATTCATCATGTTCATTTGCTTCATCAAAACTCATGGGTTCTATGAAATTTGAAATGCTACTCATTGGGGCATAGTCACTATACCTCTCAGGGAGTCAAACCTGTCGTGAATATCTTCTCAATTGATTATCTTCCTCCCCACTTTGTGAAGATCTGTCTTCGCCTCTAGGTGAACTGTGACTACTTGAAGTGTCAATATCACTGAGTCCTTATTGTTGTTGTTGTTGTTGTCACTGCAGTTGTGGTTGTTGTTGTGGTGGCTTCTACTGCTGCGATGGTTGTTGTTGCTCTTCTTTAACTTCTTCATCAAGAAGTCTATGCCATTCCTCATGGCTGTTGTCGTCATGATTTTCTGCTTCCTTCTTATGGAAAAGTACATCTTTACTCGCAAATACTTTGTGAGTAGAAGGATCTAATAGTTTGTATTCTTTGAATTCAGAACAATACCCAATGAAAATACATTTAATAGCTTTAGCATCCAATTTCTTCCTATTATCCTTTGGAATATGAGAAAAAGCCTTACACCCAAATATTTTTAAAATATGAACTGCAGATTTGGAACCATACAAGGCTTCGAAAGGAGTAACATTATCAAGACACCTTGTTGGACTTCTATTCTTTAAATAAATTGCAGTATTTATGGCTTCAGCCCAAAATGCATTCGAGAAATTCTTACCTTTCATCATACTGCGTGAACACTCTACCAGAGTTTTGTTTTTCCTTTCAGCGACTTAGTTCTATTGTGGAGTGTGAGGTTCTGTAAACTACTGTACTATTCCATGATCTTTGCAATATTTGATGAATTCCCCTGATTTATACTCTCCCCCTTGATCTGAATGGAGAATTTTGATGGATTTTTCTGTTTTCTTTTCCACCATGGTTCTGAATTCCTTAAAGTACTCGAAAACATCACTTTTTCTTCTAAGGAAGTAAACCTATGTGTATCTCTTACAATCATCAATAAATAACAGAAAGTAAAATGCACCTCCTAAAGACCTAGTGTGCATAGGCCCACAAACATCAGTATGCACAAGATCTAACATATATCTCTTTTTCTTATCATGATTAGAGGGGAATTCTTCTCTGTGCATCTTTCCTAATGCACATCTATCACAAGCAACATTCTCATTCTTTAACACGGGAAGTCCTTCAACCATATTCTTTTTTTGTAATAACAATAAATCAGGATGATTGATGTGGCCATACCTTTGATGCCAAAGAATCTCGGTTGGCATAGTTGCAAAAGTCAGTGCGTGATGTGCTTTGCTAGTAACATCAAGTTTGTATAGGCCTCCTTCTCTGAGTCCCGTTGTAACTGTTTTGAATTGGTCCAACAAATCTTTCATTGTGCAATAATTCTTGAAGAATTCAACCTTCTAGTTCTGATCTGTAATGGTGGACACAGAGATCAATTTTTTCTTTATCCCTGGCACATAAACAACATTGCGAATGTGACGAATAGTACCATTCGGTAATGTTAGAGGAATGTCTCCATATCCATTGATTTGATGAGCACGGTCATCTCCAAGATATATGCTGACTCCATTCTGTATTTCTTTAAAATTAGTGTACCACATCTTATTACATGTCATATGTATTGATGCTCCCGAATCCACAAACTAGACATCAGAATCATCTGTTTCAACAGATAAAGAAACGTTAGACACAAACAACCTAAGATCCCGTGAATCAAAATTCAGGGGTTCATCAATATCATCGCTAGCAATAAATAATCTGAGATCATGATTTGAAGATTTTTCTGCATAATCACCTGAATGTGTTCTAGGTTTATTCCTAGCCTCATCACTCTTCTTATGATGACAGTCTTTAACAATATGTCTAGGTCAACCACAATAAAAACAACTCTTTGACTCATTCCTGTTAGATTACATACCTTGATTCGACCTTGGAGATTGTCTTCTCTACGATGAACTGTCTCTCTACCAAGAACTGCCTCCTCTTTCTCTTTCTCCTGATCTCCCTTTCACAGATCTCTTATTTGACCACAGTGCCAAATCTTTATTCCGAGGCTTCAAATTCTCGCGCCTCTCTTCCTCTTGCAGCAAAATTCCTGTCAATTCTTCAAAAATAGGAGGTTTCTCCCTTGCTGCGAGATCTGTTATGAACATCTGATAATATTCTAGCATACCATTTAAGGTAATAGTGACAAGATCAATTTTGGAAATAGTTTCCCTTATATTTTCTAGCTTGTCTTTCACCTCTTTAATACGACCCAAAAATGAACTAACAGATTCATTTCCATCCATCTTAATACCTAGCAATTTAGTTTTCAGGAACAAAATGCAATTTTTTTTGCTAGTTTCATACAATGCTTTAAGCATTGTTCAGGTTTCAACAAAAGTGTTAGCTTCTCTAATATGTGGAATTATGCTATCTTTAATAGACATGCACAACAACACCTTTACCTTGTTTTCGCGCTTCTCCCAATCTTGGATCTGTGCTGCTGTCGAACCTACAGTCGCAACAGGTTTCGCTTTAGTTCCCTTCGCAATGGTCCAGACACCATAGCCTTCCATGACTGTCTGCATCTTGAATTTCCAGTTAATGAAATTCGAGCCATCTAATTTGTTGGCTTCGTTGAAGTAGGTCTCTACTAGCGGATTCACCATCTCTACAAAATATTCTCTACAAGTGAATCACCAAGAAGATGCAACTTTGCGTCATTGTGCCTTCAGATACCACCGATCCAAATTTATCTTGGTTCTCTAATGGATCTCCTAATCCAATACACTTCAGATCTCTTGAATCTCTTCAATCTCTTCGATCTCCAGTTAAAATTGCAGATTCAAAGATGTTTTACTCTCTTACAAAAAATATCCAATCATACACATATATAAAAAAACTCACTCATATATATAAAAAATATAATAAATTTCTTAAAAGGAAACCCTTTTTAATACATACTCATCCACCTTTAAATATCCATTTTTAATAAATTTCAGACCTTTGTTACTAATGATAAAGGTTATACCACTTTAATAAAAAACACTCATACATCTCCAATGAAAACTCACGCTTCACAGTCACCGAATCTAAAAGTTTAACCCCTCCATCATTTGGATAAGAGAAATCGTGGCACTCTTTTTCAATACTCCTTAACACCACTCACACAAACCTGAACTAAACTCACGCATTAACTCATGCAAATCGTGAGTGGAGGAGGCTCCTCTCTTCCACGCAAGGATAACCACGATCTGAACGTTCCAACCGGATAGGTTCTCACGGTATGAAGCTCGGCTTCAAACCCACGCTACCTCCAGAACCCACGCGGCCTCTTCCACGCAGATTTTGAAGAGCACCAGATCGGATTTGCTCACGGCTCAGCAAAATGGGGTTCTTCCTATGGATCGCGTCCCTTCTCCTTGCATTCGCAGCCAAAATCACGCTTTTCAAAACAAAACGGTCGGCGCTCCACCGTGTAGCAAAGGGAAGGGCTAGCGAACTTGAAAAAATAGCAGGGGAGCGCGAGTCACAATTTCCATCGTCGGCGCCCTCTAACACTGTATAGGGAGTGTTGGTGATTTTCCCTCTAACACTGTATAGGGAGTGTTGGGGATTTTTCAAAATCATATTAGAGATGGGATCTCATCTCATAGAGTTGGATCTTCAAGTATCTTTGATATTAATTTAAAATATAAGAAAATAGGCTAAGCTTATAATTACGAAAGGCGTATACCTATTGACAATGGGCACATTTAATAGGTTTTTAGTGCTTAATCAGTTTTGTATGGACAAGATTAAATATTGATAGAATATTCTTAGTTGTCCCAATAAATCAATGGTTGTGATTTCAACCACTAACTTCCTCACTATTATAAAGACCTCCGTTTACATGTTTATTTTTTTACTTTTACTTAATCATATTTAAAATCTACTATAGTTACTAACTGATTGCCACGTTAATAAGGTTTATTATTTTCCATTTCTCCGGCAACGTATCCTTTACTCTCCACTTCCTCCACCGTTTTCCCTCCCCAGTCGCTTTCATCTCCACTTACTCGACTGTTTCCTCAGATCTCAACTTTTGTTATCGAGCGGAACTCTAATGACAGCATATATATATATATATATATATATATATATATATATAAAAGAACCAGGCGTATTATATTCAAACGGTTCGACCTTGACCTGAGAGGAGATTGGGGGCAGCACTATTAAAATATTACGTATGTAATAAGGATCACCCTTAGAATTCCAAAGCAGGTACGAAGCAGGTACGCTCGACCTTTTCAGTAAGCAATCTCGGTCAGCTGGCAAACGTTGAAATGGAGAGAGAGCCGGGTCGAGTCCACAGTAATGGAGTCACACAGAAATGTTGAAATTGTTCCAGTCATCGGTGATGCGGTTTACCAGCCGTAAGCCTTTCGGCGTTCACCAGCCGTGACTACTCACGGCTGTGCTAGTCTATATTATTCAATGAACACTGATTATATTATTATATAGGAAACGATTCTACTTAGTCAGTTACTTCAAATCACAAAAGACTAAAATCTACATTAAATGAAGTATAATTCAACTATTCAAATAACTTGTAACTGAATCTTGCAACTAACTCTTTCTCCATTATTTCCAAGTGAAATTGGTATGGACTCGAAAGCAAGGTCAAACTGGTCTGGTAAGAAGGGCCGAGTAAGAGAGCCTCACTAAAGTCATCAAAGCCAATCATCTACTCTGCTGCCACAGTTTAGAGAACATAGATAGTTTCTGTAGATTGAGAACATTATATACTAGCAACAACCACTTTTATAAAGTGGTTGTTGCTAGTTGACGGTCGGCATGCTTTGGAAACTACCATT
>ML789941.1:460952-485872 GCA_009831015.1 Picea engelmannii
ACTAGAAATGGTGTGACTATTGTAGCTTGGTTTGTGATTGGAGATACGGTAAAGGATGATGATCCATATGGATGATTGTCTCTTTCCCCATCAAATAGTGTTTCCACTTCTTCACACTATGAACTAAAGCATACAATTCTTTGTCATAACTAGGATAATTTTTTATCCCATCAATGAAGGTATCAAAATGGTAACAAAGTGGTTTCTTCCTTTGTATTAACATTGCTCCCATGGCGTAATCACTTGCATCAATTTCAATCTCAAATGGTTGTTATAAATATGGAAATGCTAGAACTAGGGCTACACTAATCTCCACTTTCTCAAAGGCCTTTTTTTTTTTACCTTCCCACTCAAAGATCTTCTTAGTAATTTTCAAAGCATGTAAAGGAGATGCAACAAAAGAAACATTAGCAATTTGTTGAGGTATCTAAATTCCCTTTAACTAAACAATAGGAATCACGCCTAGAGACGAGACCCAATTAGACTCTTCTTTGTTTTTGGTATCGTGATTCTCCATATTGATGATCCAACGAGTTTCGATGGGATTTAATTGTTGTTTTTGAATGTAATATTTCTAACTGTGTATTTCTTTTTCAGGTTTAATTCTTTAATATTCAAACATGCATGAAGTATAAATAACTTAAACAATTAAATTCATGAGAAAATTGGGCGTAGGATAAACTTTAGTAGATGACATGTAAATAATACCTAAGCCTAACCAATATTAGAAATAGTACTACTGTTAATCAAATGACGGGTATTTTCTAAGAACAGAAGGAAATAACATGCATAAAATCACACATGAATACAGATAACTAGAAATAATTATGCATATTGTTCACATGTAATACATTAAAACACCATCGAATTTAAACCAATATTCATTCAACAACTATAATCATTCAAGGTAACTCGAAAGAATCATGATCTTACTAAAATCATGTAGATGATAACAAGATGCAAAACAATTCATATATCGAGTTATCCACAAACTTGGCAAAAAATTGTCTTTGGCTCCGTCCGAGATTCCTAATTCATCAAACTTCAAAGCAATTCTCCGCTTCACTATCCAACTTTTACAAAAACCATCAACCTTTCAAAACGAGGTCGATGTCTTTATTTATAAAAATAAACATACTAAAAATAACTTAATATATCACTTAAATTAAAGAAAACAAATAGTAGAGTGGACTCATCCATGTGTATGCTCTCGATTGTCTTTTCACCATTTCAACGGGCTTTCTTTGTTGTATTTAGAAAATTGGTTGAAAATATCTTCACATGTATGGAGGTATGGGAATCGTTGTTATTCCATTGGTGCAATAACCTCATCTTTCATCTCCATCACCTGATTTTTGAACCGTTCTGTCTCTACACTCAAGTAGTGCAATACTATAGATTCCCCTATCGGCCCATCGATGAACCTTCTCACTTGTCCTTTTTCCAAAGTTTTAATTTCAATAATTTCAACTTCAAACTTCAAATCACGCTCCTCAAGCTTCTTGACTATATCATTGAGGTTTGTGAAGTCTTTAGGCATGCCCAATTCAGGAAGTTGAATATCTCTCATTTTATGGTTTATCTTTACCCAATTCCCAAGACATTCTTCCCATGTATCCTACATCGTTTGATGTGGTTCCACCACCAATTGTGTCCAATACTTTGTTTCCTTTTGGAATCTTGCCAAGCTATCATCTATAAGCATCTTGATTCCATGCTCCTCTTCACCCCGACCCTTTTGGATTTCCTTGATGTATTCAATATGTGCCAAAGCCTTATGGGATCTTTTAAACCATATCATCAAATATTTGTGTGCTATCAAACCCAACAAATTCTCCTCTTGAAAGATTAAATCATGATCCATAAATATGTCCCTTTATAATTTAAATTGATTGTATCCTTATTGGAACTCAACCCTCGTGAAAATGAATACTAGCATGGTACCCCAGTAGTATTCAACCTGGTGTCTAAGATACTCGAGTTATATCTTCATGGATTGTGTCTCCCATTCATCTTCTTCTTCTCTATCGATGGTGATGCTAGATATGGTCGTTCTGACTCCTAGTATTTCACTTACTTTGGATTGTCTGGCTTCAAATAAGGTTTCCTATGTGGTAATCATTATAGTGTTATCCAAATTGAGCCTCCTTTTATTTGTAGTTATTTTGAACACCACCTATCTATTCTTGTGATATTCTATAGCCTAGACATCGACCACCTCATCCACAAGTTCCATAATTTGTTGATCACCCCATGATAGAATATTTCCTAGACTACTTGGAGTGTGAAAATGTTCCAGGGATGGTTCCTTACATTTGTCGGTTGCTGGCATTTGGTTACTGCCATTTTTTTCATCTTCATCTGTTGCCTTCTCTTGATCTATGGTTGTATAAGGATTCCTTAAACTACCTCTTGGTTCGGTCTCTGCATCTTTAAACATCCCTTCCATTTTCTCATCGTCGGTGGTGCTCTTGGTAACATCTTGTGCTACTTCTACTGAAGGTGGTGTCACGCCTTTGGGTGAGGAAGGAGTTAGATATTTTATTTTAGTTCTTTCAGTCTCTTTATAAACAATTTGTTCTTCATGTTCCTTTCCTCTAAGTGTGTCATCTCCGAGGCCATACTCTTCATCCATTTCCTCTTGATTACCTTCCCCTGTGCTATGAGGTTGTGATCCTAGTTCTGCGAGAGTGAGGATTTTCCTAGTTGTGTCTAGGATTGTTTTCACATCCATAAGACATGGTTCTTGGGTTGGATGGGTGTCATGTATTTCTATAGAAACCTCATTGATAATAGGTATTTCCAAGGTGTCTATATCCTATCTGTCATCATCATAAATCGTAATCAAATATGCAATTATTGGTGCCAACATGCTTCTTCCTGGTGTCCCTTTCAAAGTTTTAATTGTCAATCTAGGTTTTGATTGCCCCACATATACTTGTTCCATATCTGGTTGATCATTGTCTCCCCTTAGTGGGTTTTTTCTTGGATGAGTTTTCTATTATTCTCCCATATGTACCTCCACTGCAGTTATTATTGTTGGCCCCAATACTTGAATGGTAGGATTTTTCCCATGATCGTGAAATGTCATCTTAGCTTCTGATAAGAGCCTTTGTGCTTCAGTTCTCCTTGTTTCTTGCTCTACATTTTCATTTTGATCCTATAAAGAAAACCCTATTGTTTGTTCTAACCATTACATTTTCTCATCTCCTCACATGGCCTTGAATCAGGTTAGGTATGGTTTCTCTTTCCTTTTCAGGACCTCATTTCAATCCTAACCATTTTCAGTGAATATCTCATCTTCAAAATTGACATGTGCATATGGCCAATGAGATACTACTTGAATAAGATGTTGGGATAACAAGTTTTTGGGGTCATGTTTCCTGTATCTTTCTATATAAAACCTATAATCTATCTGGTTTTGAGTTTCCTTCCTATCTTGTGTAGTTTCCTTCACCAAGTGATAACCTACATAAAAACCATATGGAATAAAGTCTCTTTTCTTATCTTTTACCAGGGAGGCATTGAAACCTTGCAAAAATGTTTGGTAACAAATTTCTCCCAATACCATCATGTTTGGTACATAATATGGCAATAGGTATGGGGTCCTAGTGGCTCCAAATATCCCTAGGTAGGTACTCTTTTCCTCCAAATACCATTTTCCTATCCTAAAGATGACCCTTTTTGTTGCATCTAAAATTCTTGGAAATTGTTTCTTGAAAATTATTGATTATACTATAGCAAGGAATTCATCACAAATCACAACGTAGGACTTATTATACATTTTTTCCCACAAAATGATAAAATAAACATGGATAGGTAACTCAAAAACTTTCCAACTTAAACTTAATCCTGGAAATACAACACATACTACGTCTAGTAGATAGGATTCCATAAAAAAGGTAGGGAACTCTCATGCTTTTGGATTTTGTGCTTGCTCCACTCTAGTGCTCATTTTTTTAGAAATAATAGCACCCCATTTCAAAACACTATCGGATATAGCTACTATGTATGCCAAGGGAATCCATGCTTATGAAAACTTGGAGCAATCATTTTCTCCATATAGCTGGCATCTTAGAGCCATTAGGAACATGTAGGGCTCCCTAAATTTACATTGGTGTACCATCTTGAGGCTCTGTTTATGAACTTACTATCCTCCTTCCACTAGGATGAAAACAATTGACTAGTGTTATGGTGTTCATAGAATTTGACCACAAAGTGAGTGTTAAGCCTAACTTAGGGCTCCCTGAGTTTGTAATATTTTCTTATCTCTAATGGTAGGAAAGCACCAACACACTCCCCATCCAATTTTTTTTATCAAGAATTTGTCGGCATTAGTGTGGTTGATTATCCACTCTATGGTTTCTACATAAGGAAAAACCAGGGTTCTCGATGCCACCATGTACAACGATGACAATTTGATGTTTTGAAAGGCATGGTCATCCAATACCCTTACTTCAGGATCACTATCAGTCATAAAATCAGGAAAATCATCATGATGAATTTTATTATATAAATCGTTCCAGGTGGAGATAGGTACCTTGGATGTAGTGCCTTTGTCTGTGTCTCTGTATAATGGTGGTGGAGCAAGAGGTTTCTTCGGTGACATTTTTATCACTAGCTCTACCTTGGGCATGGAATCTGATTCTATAATAGCAATAGGGCTTGAATCCTCTCCCACCTGTACATTTCTCCCCTTCAACGTATTTGGTCACTGATGGGTTGTTGGTCATCAGGTTGGCATTTTCCCTGCATAAAACAACGTAATTCAAAATTCCATAGATTAAAACTTGTGAGTAATGATATGGTTTATAAATGAACATAGTACCTGAGAAAAATAACAATTTCATGCCTTTTTCACTTGCCAGTCTCAGAAATGATGATAAAACTTGATAAATGTTAGCTTGAACGAGCGCAACACTTTGTTCTTCAAGAGCTCTTGTTGTGCGAAGCTCTCTAATACTCTATGAAAAAAATGATAAAATAAAAGAGCCAAATTGAATTTAAATAGCTTGTTTTCATAAGTCCCATACAGATTCACCATTGTTGAGTACAAAAAAATCCTTACGGACCTTCGTGAATTAAATACATCATCAATGCCATGCTCTAGATTTAATGTGTTACATTAATCTGTAGTGAAAATGGAACAATAAGTTAGTCTATCAAGAATTTTGAACAGTGATGATTTGGGACACAATTAATGCTAAGATAAGGGATTGGGGATGTGTTCTCGCTTATGGTTCGAACGACTTGCATCAATGTTTAATCATCGATCCTAAGGAGGATGAGTGTTTGAAACTCTAGTCATATTATTTTTTTGTGAAGCATTTTTTGAGGTGCTGACGTGGGGTGTGCATCACACATCATGAGGTCAGTGGCTTGTCTAGATAGTTTGAAATCAAAGGGAAAGCTTGTAACACCTCGGGTTTTGAGCCCCCATATTTTGTAATGTATTCTTACATTTTTGAGAGGCCAAAGTGCCCAAACAATGATTAAAAGGCCAGCATGACTAAGAAATGTAATGTGTGATCATTATTAATAATAAATACATCGTTGGATGCTAGAAGAATAAGGACTAGAGTTATAGGGGGGTATGATTCCACAAGAGAGGGGGATTGAGGGGATAATTGTTTGTTTCAATTTTTTTAATTACCCATTTTGATTAATTGGGGGAATCAATTATCTGAGATCTTGGTGGAAGGCCAAGAGGTTCTTGATCCCAACGAATTACATAAACCCATCCATGGTTTGTTGGGGGGGTTCTTTCTCTCATTGTCTAATTCTCTCATTCGTTTTGGTCATTCACTCACTCTCATCCTTGTCCCCATTCTAGTGCTATTGTTGGTCACCTCACACTCTCATTCACCCGATTTTTTCATTGTTCATCCTCTCTCGTGGATTCTTCACTCCATTCATTCCTTCACTCACTCATCTTTCCTCGTTCTCATTTTTCTTGGGAAAGGGAATCAAACCATTGAAGAACATCCATGATTTTTTTAGCTGTAGAGATTGCTGGTGTAATCCAACCATGATTTGAGGCCTGCATGTCTGAGATGCTTGGCCTGTGTCCATCTTTGCTCATAGCTTTGAGTCTTGAGAATCCCAGCTGGGAGATTTTGGACCAACTGCATTGGAGCCCTAGAAGGAGAAGGACTGCCTGAGGGACTGCATGGAAGAGAAGGGTGGAGGTCCATTCTCTTTGGTGGTGCAGGATGGGTAGAAGAGAGATGGGTACTTGGATTGTTGTGAGTGTCGTAGAATCCTATGAGAGCTTGAGTGATGACTGGTTTGGGAAGTCGAGTAACACTCTGGAACCATCCTTGTGGATTCGTAGCCCTATCTCGGGGGTGACATTATTGTTGAGACTTGGAACAATAATGTCTATGATTGGGTAGAATTTCCTTGGTCTGCAGCGAGTCGATGGTTCTATTCTATAAAATATAAGTGCTCTCTGTTATGGTATTGATTACCTGTGTATGAATTATTTCTCTTTGTATTTAATTATCATTGAATTCAAGATATGATTAGAATATGCATATTTCTATTTATTATTGTGCATGGGGTATGTTTTATTGTTTATATACTTAGAATAAATCGTGATCAATGCATGTGAATATTTCATGCATTCCCTGTTAGGAAAAATAAGAGAAAGGATCGAATTAGTTTGGAGAAGGGACTTGTAGCTAACATGTCCAGCCTGTGGATGGTTGGGTGTGTTGTAGTTTGGTATCAGAGCTCATGGTTCCAATACTAATCTTGGATGGGCCGTGTAAACAGAGATTGGGGAAAAACTTTCATAGAAAAATTGAGCTGCAGAGTGCCAGAAGGCACTGAGAGCGCACCTTAATAGTGTTTGAAATCTTAGGAGGTGTAGCGGTTCAGGAAGTCGTGATGGTCATAGGATATATTCGGGAAGGATCTAAATGCCTCACAATCGTCAGATCTAGGAAAAAAATGTAGAGTTTAAACCCTCAATTCCTTCAGACTTCGTTGCTTCGGAAGTTTCAAGGTCCTTGTCATAAAAGAAGCTCAAAGCCTCGAAGCTCCAAAGACCTAGAGTGACTCTACGCCATAGATAATGGGAAGGGTACTTGACCATTGGATTTGGGCAAGGACAGGTCTGGGTCATTGGATCAAGCACATGTAAGGAGGTGAATCAAAATGGAGAAGATCAGACCCCAACCGTCTGATATACATACTAGAGAGTGTGAGCTGTAGATCTCACTAAAGTTCGAAGATTCGACAATCCAGGAGAAGCGAGTCCTTAAGATGCTAGGAAGAAAATAT
Source organism: Picea engelmannii (assembly GCA_009831015.1). Lineage (NCBI taxonomy): Eukaryota > Viridiplantae > Streptophyta > Pinopsida > Pinales > Pinaceae > Picea > Picea engelmannii. The sequence continues at coordinate 468,240 of ML789941.1, forward strand.
CCCGAAGTCCAGAACTTGAGAGTAAATTTGGACCCTTCATATTCAGGGACATGTATCTGAAGAATAGAAAGGGTTCGTAAATTCGGCATTCAAAATTCCAGGGGTGTGGTGGTGTCCAACAGCGAAAGCCTCTAAAGTCCCAAACTTTGGAGTAAATTTGGAGTATTTGTGTTTGAGGACACGTGTCTGCATATCATCCTATTCAGGAATTAGACATTCTAGGGATTTGAAATGTAGTATGGAGAAGCCTCTCGAAGTTTTGAAGTGCCAAAGCCTCGAAGTCGTGAGGCATTGGAGTGATGTGGCCTGTGGATGTTGTTAGCGACATTTCTTGTAATGGGGTTAGAATGAAAAAGATTGGGTTAAAAACCCACTTATCCTAAGTTCAGAATGCAAGCACACCTATGGTAAATGACAAGCGGATCTAGACGGTAGGCGTCCAAGTGCCCGGATCAACGGCGTACGGGTGATTCCGGACCCCCCCCCCCCGCCTTTCTACCTTTAAGCGGAGGGGGGGGTCCGGAATCCAGGGCGCATCTCTTTGACAGCTGTGATCTAAGCACCTGGATCNAAGGGGGGGGGGGGGTCCGGAATCAGGCATATATCTTTTCGATGGCCAAGATCAGTGCGCCCGGATCAACAACGCTTAGATGGTCCCATCCTTCTCAGCTACTCCATTTTTATAAATGTGGGCCCCCTTCCTACTGTGTCACCTTTCATATCATCCAATCATCATCTTCCATGTGTCCCGCTCCATTCCATGTCAGCCTCCCATCAATAACAGGCCCATTATATCTCATCTTCCGCTCCCTCTGCCTATCGCTTTCTGCCATGTGTTTTCCCCCGTCGTCGCTCTCACACCTCATCACTCCACATCTCGCCCTCGTAGTTATGGCATCACCCCCCCTCATCATGTGCCCCATCCTTTGCGCTGGCCTCCACGCCTATTCATCAGGCAGTTCAGTTAATCCAGGTGGCAGCGCGAGGGGATTTCCACATCCCAAAGGTGCCGAGTTGGCCGGGCCATCCCCAATCGCAATGCAACAGTTATTAAGGTAGTTGGTGGTGGTTAGACATCACCTCCGCCATAATGGGAAGGTCCAGTAACGAATTAAAGGCACGTCGATTCTCCCATGAAGCTGTCAGGAGTGAGATTACGTCTGCTATAAGTTGCACGGTTATTCAGAGACTATAGGTGCAGATTGTCAGAAGCCATGAAGACGCAATGTGTTTAATGCAATGTCTCGATTTTGTTGTTGTTGTTGTTTTGAGTATATGTAGGCATTTTCGCCATTTTTGTATCTATCGATGGTAGAGCAGAGCTCCCTACTGAAAAAGTTTAAACAGATATTCTAGTTTTCTGGGTATGCATTTGTATTTGAGATTTCTTGTTTTATGACAAATAGTTTTCCTATCTCGTCTGTGTTCTCCTCTTCTACCAAAGAGTTCGTGATTGATTGATTCTTGCGAATCATTGCAGTTGTGTTATGATGAAGGTTCATTGTTGTATGATTGTATTCTCTGGTTTTGATGTTTGAATTGCCTTCGAACTTCTTCTTCTACAGTCTGTTAGTAACTCGATGTTAGTACCAGACCACCGCTTCGCTCTTATATAAGTCTTCCGCCCATCTCACCATATACTACAACTCACTGTCTGAAGTTTATATAAGACCTCACTCACTCATGCATGCCTAGCCTAGTTTCAGAGTTGGAACGATATTGTTTTGAGTTATCTTCCATTCGGTCACCCCATCTATAAACTACCGTGACACAAAACTGATGGGCGTCGGGCTCTGCTCCTGCAAGCAATCTAGGAGTGACTTTCGTTGCCAACATTTCTGGCGCCGTTGCCAAGGACGAAGTTGAATATTTTCCCTGGGCAGAAAGACAACGATCAACTGATTCTGAAGGTGCATAAGATATCAGAACTATCAGGATTGCTATTGTGCACCTGGCGACTCCATTGTGATGACTCCGCTGGGGAGAACCTGCTTTATTAATTGTGGCTTTCAGAGGTAGACACACGCGGTCCAATCCTCACCTGCCTCTAGCTACACCCGAAACTGATCAGGAGGTAGTTCACGGGAAAGGAAAGGCCTCAGAAGGAGAAGCTGCTGCCGAACCAGGTAATCCACAGTCTCCTCTAGTAGAAGCTCCATTCTCTCCGCCTCAGTTTCCTGGCAAAATGTCTTCTGAAGTTTCCCGTTTCCTGAATTTCGGTAGTGTTCCTGCTGAGTTTTCCCCTCCTAGCCTGGGATTGGAGGGTGAAAGCCTTGTCACTCCCCTCTCCTCTGAAGCAGTACCTTGGCATAGACCTAGGACCATAGAAGATTTCCCCACTCATGCACAAGGAGGAGTACCTCCTGAATTGAACTCATTAGCTTTCTCCTTGAATCCGCTCTTATTCCCTACTCCACTTTGAGGCTCATTTCCCGCAGCCCCTTCGCGAACTCCTTCTCCTCCAAGTTCTCCACCACCTAATATTCCTATGGCTGGTGCTAACCCCCCTATGACCAGAATGGAGGCTATTATAGCCACTAGGTATGCTCCCCTTGTGTTACCTCAGCCCGTCAATGCCCTCCCGGCAGATGGTTACCTCAAGAAACTACCCAAGTTCACGGGTGAGGGGGACGTAACTGCAGATGAACACCTAGAGGCCTTCTACGGTTTCACAGATGATAATGTCATCATGCATGCAGATGTATGGATGAGGATATTTGTCCATAGCCTCCAAGGCGAGGCTAGAAAATGGTTCAAGGCCCCGCCTCCTGGATCCATTGATGGGATCGAAGCATTAGAAAATGCCTTTTTGAGACAATGGGGAGATAAAAAGGATTTCATGTATTACATGACGGAGTTTGGGTCATTGAAGAGAAAGGAAGGGGAGTCTGTCTCCGACTTCTCCAAGAGATTTAACAAAATGTACAATAGAATCCCTGCTGAGATAAAGCCCTCCGAAGCCTCTGCAATGATCACTTACTCCAGCGCTTTCGATCCTGATTTATGCCTACTGCTGAGAGAAAGAAGAGTTGCTACGCTGGCCCTCATGTAGGATGCATCCTTGGAGGTTAAATCTAACATATTGGTTGTCAACCGACTCAGGAGAGAAGGTGATAGAAATACGTCCAGGAACAGGCCTGAAGCTTCCTCATCCAGTTCCTCTTCCCTGCCCCATTAGACAGATGAGACAGCTAGAGCAATAAAATCGATTGCTGACAAGATAGAAAGGTTGGAATTAGAAGGGAAGCCCATGTACAGAAATCCCCAGAACACTAATAATAGAGGTTTCAGACGACCTGCTAACAATATGCCTCAGGTTTTCCTGAGGGAACAAAGGGGAAAGGACAGAGAAGATCAAAGAGTTCAAGCCCCCCTCCAAAAAAACCTAGTTGATCATGAGGAAAGAGAGGAGATAGAGGAGTTTGGCCCTGAAATTCACTGTATCGAAGAAGCTCCCCCTTTTCCCCATTTGACGCAGTCTGCATATGAAGGATCACTGATGAGTGCTCAAATTCATGAGTTGGAGAAAGAACAGAGGGCTGGTCACACTTCTAACAGATATAATCTCAGATCAAGAAGGAAAGAAGGAAACTTCGACAACCAAGACCAGCCTCTCATAGCAGATAGGCCTACTAAAATTGCAGTAGCCACAACTAAAGAAAAGAGAGCTCACAGTGCTTTGCCAATAGCCAAAGAACCTGTCGCCGAGGTAAGAGAAGCTCCTAAACCAATTTCCTCCTTTAATTTCGAGCATGAAATTCAGAAGATTAGAATCCCTGTACCCCTGTCTGAACTAGTTAAAAATGAAGACTTCAAAATGTCCCTCTCCAAGATGCTACAATTCGAGTCCCCCTAGCCTCCCTCTGATTCAGTGAACCTTCAAGATGAGAAGCCAGCCGTCATCCTAGGTCCTATGGTAGAAGACAGAGATGATTCATCCCCTCCCTTCAACACCTCCCTGAACATACATGATAAAGTGTTACATAATTGCCTCATGGATTCAGGAGCTTCTCATAACCTTATGCCCAAGATAGTTATGGAAGAATTGGGGCTAGAAGTGACAAAGACTTATCATGATTTGTACTCTTTCGATTCAAAGAGGGTGCAATGTCTAGGAGTCATCAAAGACCTGGTGGTTTCCTTGTTTCAGTTGCCCATGAAAAGCGTGGTCATGGATATTGTGGTGGCCGACGTTCCCCCCAAATTTGGCATGCTGTTGTCTAGATCATGGATTAAAAAGCTCGAGGGAACGTTGCAGATGGATCTCACGTATGCCACCATCCCAATTTTCGGAGGGGAGCAGAGGAGGCTGTACAGAGAAGCTCAGCTGGCTTACATTGTCAGTGATGAAGCGGACCCCACCAATCACCCCATCTTTGCAATTGACACTGATTTGGGATCTAGCCTATTGCAGCTCACTGATGCTCCTGAAGAGTCTTGCCAGGTCCGAAGGAAGCCCAGTATTGACTATCCGGATTTCCCTCCAACCTCCTCCGTGTGGAAGATGTTTTTCGACGGAGCTTCTTCGGCCGAAGGCGTGAGCGCTGGGGTGGTTTTTATATCACCATGCCAAGAGATCATATCCCTTTCATACAAGCTGGAATTCAAAACCACCAACAATGTGGAAGAGTATGAAGCTCTTATTCTGGGCATGAGGTCTGCGAAGGAGATGGGAATCAAAGAGATAGAAATATTTGGAGATGCTGAGTTGATTATCCAACAAATAAGAAAGTCTTATTGTGCCAATAATCCCCGACTCAGAAATTACAGAAATGAAGTATGGGACCTGATGGATAATTTCTTCCTGGATTTTAACATTTCTTTCATTCCGAGGGGGGAAAATACTCTAGTCGACTCTCTAGCTGTAACAACCAGTTCGCTCAAGCATCCTCTGCCGCCTGGGATAAAAAGTGATGTCGAGATAGAATACAGGCCCTCTGTACCTAACAATGTCAAACATTGGAAGGTGTTTGAAGACGATCTGGAAATTGAAAGGTTTCTACAATCTGTGGACGAATTCTCTGCATTACACATTGACCAAGATCCCGACCTGGAAAATGACCCTCATCCCGGGGTATTTTTAAATAAGATCGTGAATCACGAAATCATTCAGCTACCCAACAATCACATCCTGAGAGGACTCATCCCTTTAGAAATATTGTTCGATGGAAATGATGTGCCAGTAAAGGGTGGTGTTTCGAGTGAAGATGATGACATAGCCGAATGCAACATTGGCACGCAGGATGAGCCCAAGTTCATCAAATTGTCTAGCAGTTTGACCAGAGAACAGCGGGACGAATATATTGAGTTGCTGAGAGAGTTTGCCGATGTGTTTGCATGGACATACGAAGACATGAAAACTTACGACACATCTATCATTGAGCACAAGATCCCGTTGAAAGAAGAAGCTAGGCCATTTAGGCAGAAGCTGAGACAAATAAATCCCATGTTGTTGCCTGTCATGGAGAAGGAAGTAAAAAAGTTGTTGGATGCGCAAATCATTGTCCCCTTGAGATACTCCGAGTGGGTGGCCAACTTGGTCCCAGTAAGGAAGAAGAACGGAGAAATCAGGCTCTGTGTTGATTTCAGAAACCTGAACAGAAGCTCAAAAAAGGACAATTACCCCCTGCCCAACATGGAACACATATTGCAGAAGGTAACTGGAGCAGCTAGGATATCCATGATTGATGGCTTTTTTGGTTACAATCAGATATCAATCATGCCTGAGGATAGGGAGAAAACAACTTTCACTACTCCGTGGGGCACATTCATGTATGCCAAAATGCCTTTCGGACTGATGAATGAAGGGGAAACATTTCAACGAGCCATGGATATAGCCTTCATTAAGGAGAAAGATAGGTTTGTGGTGATCTATCTGGATGACATAACAGTCTTCTCCAAGACTGACAAAGAGCACTGTTTCCACCTGAGAAAAGTCTTTTCGAAGTGTCGCAAGTTTGGCCTTTCCCTAAATCCCAAGAAGTCTTTATTTGCTATGAACGAAGGGAAACTGTTAGGACATATAATATCAGCAGAAGGGGTAAGAATTGATCCTAGCAGGGTAGAAGCAATTCAGACCCTATCACTTCCTAGGTCTAAGAAGGAAGTTCAGGCCTTTTTGGGGAAGATTAATTTTCTGAGGAGATTTTTTTCAAATTTTGCTGAATTAGTGAAACACATTATAGCCATGCTCAGGAAGGAAAATGAAGTTAGATGGACTGCTAAATCACGGGAATCTTTCAGCCTGATAAAGAAAGAATTGACTGAAGCACCCGTGCTAATCAGCCCTGATTATTCTAAAGATTTCCTATTTTTTCTTTTGCTTCTTGTGACACAATAGCAGCGGTCTTGTTGCAAAAAAATGATCAAGGGCAAGAGCAACCTACTGCCTTCTACAACAAGGCATTGAGAGATGTAGAACTCCGGTATGAAATCATGGAAAAGCAGGCTTATGCCTTGGTGAAAGCCCTCAAGGCTTTCAAGGTTTATATCTTGCACTCAAAAATCACTGCATACGTTCCTTCGACCTCTGTGAAGGACATTCTTATACAACCAGACATGGACGGGAGGAGAGGTAAATGGATCACCAAGATCCTAGAGTTTTATCTGGCGATCAAGCCCACCAAGTTGATAAAGGGGAAAGGTTTGGCCACGTTGCTGGCTGAATCCAATTGCAAAGCTTTGGGAATTAACTTCATCAATGAGCAAGCTGAGTCATCCGGCAAGAATTCTCAGACCACCCTACCACTAGCAGCATGTCCCTGGTACAAGGATATCTTTTATTTTCTGCAAGAATTAAAGCCCCCTGATGGATTGGGAAAAAGTAAGGCCAGAGCTTTAAAGCTCAAAGTAGTCAGATATTGCCTCGTCGACCAAGCCTTGTATTGGAAAGACCCTCTGGGGGTACTACTAAGGTGTTTGGACCCGCAGCAAGCCCAGAAGGTGATGTTCAATTTCCATAGTGGTCTCTGTAGAGGACATAATTTTTGGAAGACCACAACCCACAAGATCCTCCAGGCTGGGTATTACTGGCCTACTTTGTTCCCTGATGTCTGCAGAGAAGTCAGAGCTTGCATCAAATGCTAGAATTTATCAGGTAAGCAGCAGCTCAAACCTCTGCCATTAAAGCCTGTAGTGGTTTCGGCACCCTTTCAGTAGTGGGGATTGGATTTCATTGCAGAGATTCATCCTCCCTCAAGTGGCCAGCATAGATGGATCCTCACTATGACTGATTATTTCACCAAGTGGATAGAATCCGTCCCCACCAGGAGCACTTCTCACAAAGTAATCATCAGCCTCCTGGAGGACATCATAGCCAGATTTGGTTGTCCCAGCAGAATTGTAACTGAAAACGCTTCCCCCTTCAGGTCTGAGCCTCTGGTCAGGTTCTGTGAATAGTTTGGGATTTCACTGGTTCACTCTACTCCATACTATCCTTAGGGGAATGGACTGGCAGAATCTTCCAATAAAAGCCTGGTCAAGCTCATTAAGAAATTATTGGAAGATAATAAAAGGGCCTAGGATTCAAAGCTCAAATTTTCTCTTTGGGCTGATCGGGTAACAACAAAGAAATCCCTGGGCATCTCACCTTTTCAACTTATTTACGAAATAGAGGTCGTTTTCCCCACTCAACTGGCCTTATCTGTGGCGAATTTCCTCCAAGACTTTGAAGGAGAACCTAACCATGTGGTCAGAAGGATTCATCAGATGGTGGAGGTGCAGCAGATCAGATAATAGGTCATGGACATGGCCTATAACCATTAGCAGAAGATCAAGCAGGCTTTTGACAGGAAGAGCAGAAAGAAAGAATTTGAGCAGGGTGACCTGGTACTCAAATGGGACGCACCCAGGCAGGACAGGGGCAAGCATAGTAAGTTTGACGCCCTCTAGTTGGGGCCTTTCAATATCCTTGAAGTATTTTCAAACAACACTTACAGGTTGCAGGATATGGAAGGAAAAGAAATTTCTAGTGGCCCAGTAAATGGGCATTTCTTAAAAAAATGTTTTTTGTGAGCCGCGGTTGGCTCTTTTGCCTTGTAAATATTTTTTTTGTTTTGTTTTTAGTTTAATAATTGACTCCATAGACCAACAGCAAGGCACTGAATCTGCAAAAGAGTTCTTAGAGCATCACAGAGACGACTCTATCCCCCATGGAGCCTAATGTTAGCGACATTTCTTGTAACGGGGTTAGAATGAAAAAGATTGGGTTAAAAACCCACTTATCCTAAGTCCGGAACGCAAGCACGCCTATGGTAAATGACAAGCGGATCTGGATGGTAGGCATCCAAGCACCTGGATCAACGGCGTACGAGTGATTCCAGACCCCCCCCGCCTTTCTACCTTTAAGCGGAGAGGGGGTTCCGGAATCCAGGGCGCATCTCTTTGACGGATGTGATCTAAGTGCCTGGATCAACNGGGGTTTTGGAATCAGGCATATATCTTTCCGACGGCCAATATCAGTGCGCCCGGATCAACGATGCTTAGACGATCCCATCCTTCTCATCTACTCCATTTTTATCAATGTGGGCCCCCTTCCTACTGTGTCACCTTTCATATAATCCAGTCATCATCTTCCATGTGTCTCGCTCCATTCCACATCAGCCTCCCGTCAATAAAAGGCCCATTATATCTCATCTTTCGCTCCCTCTGCCTATCGCTTTCTGCCATGTGTTTTACCCCGTCGCCTCTCTCACACCTCATCACTCCACATCTTTCCCTCGTAGTTATGGCATCACCCCCCCTCATCATGTGCCCCATCCTTCGCGCTAGCCTCCACGCCTATTCATCAGGCAGTTCAGTTAATCCAGGTGGCAACGCGAGGGGCTGTCCACATCCCAAAGGTGTCGAGTTGGCCGGGCCATCCCCAATCCCAATGTAGCAGTTATTAAGGTAGTTGGTGGTGGTTAGACATCGCCTCCGCCATAATGGGAAGGTTTGGTAACGAATTAAAGGCACGTCGATTCGCCCATGAAGCTGTCAGGAGTGAGATTGCGTCTGCCATAAGTTGCACGGTTATTTAGAGACTGTAGGTGCAGATTGTCAGAAGCCATGCAGATGCAATGTGTTTAATGCAACGTCTCGATTTTGTTGCTATTGTTGTTTTGAGTATATGTAGGCATTTTCGCCATTTTTGTATCTATCGATAGTAGAGCAGAGCTCCCTACTGAAAAGTTTTAACAGATATTCTAGTTTTCTGGGTATGCATTTGTATTTGAGATTTCTTGTTTTATGACAAACAGTTTTCCTATCTCGTTTGTGTTCTCCTCTTCTACCAGAGAGTTCGTGATTGACTGATTCTCGCGAATCATTGCAGTTGTGTTATGACGAAGGTTCATTGTTGTATGATTGTATTCTCTGGTTTTGACGTTTGAATTGCCTTCGAACGTCTTCTTCTACAGTCTGTTAGTAACTCGATGTTAGTACTAGACCACCGCTTCACTCTTATATAAGTCTTCCGCCCGTCTCACCATATACTACAACTCACTGTCTGAAGTTTATATAAGACCTCACTCACTCATGCATGCCTAGCCTAGTTTCGGAGTTGGAATGATATTGTTTTGAGTTATCTTCCATTCGGTCACCCCATCTATAAACTATTGTGACACAAAACTGATGGTCGTCGGGCTCTACTCCCGCAAGCAATCCAGGAGTGACTTCTGTCGCCAACAGATGTCACCTAGGGTGATGTGGAAACACTTGATTCTTGTCACGTGTCACTGTGTTTCATGTTTTTCAAAGACTGTTTGTGCCAGTTAGTATATGAAATGTGTCACCTTTCATATAGGGCCACATGTTTGTTCCTTATGTTCTGCCACGTAGCACCCCTTGGTGCTTAGTTTTTGATGAATAACTCTTAGAGTTCACCAATTCAACATTCGGAAGGAATGAGTTGAAATGAAGGTGAAACCTCTCGAAGCTCCGAAGAGTGGAGTAAATCCTCACCATTGATCGGGAGAGGACGCCTGGCAGTAGATTCCATAGTCCAGAGACTTGGCACTCTGGAGGATTCTAGGCATAAGCACTTGGGTTCGAGGACTACCAAAGACCGGAGTTAATCTCTACCATTGATCGGGAGATGATATGTGGAGGAAGGAGAGGATATCGGATAATTCGACATTCCAGGAGATCTGTGGAGAGCTTCTTTGGAAAGCCACAAAGCTCGAAGCTACGGAGAAAATCTCAACCATTGATCACAAAGGATATGTGGCATCAGATTATGTAGTCTGGAGACTTGGGACTCTAGCAGGATTGAGAATGTGGATATTCCATAACTCCTGAATCCTGAAGTCTCAAAGGTCCTATTGACCGTTGGATCTATAGATCTACGATGGAGATTTGGTTTAATATTCCAGCGTAATATTAAAAGTTCCAAACAATAATTGGATTTCAAATGAATAATGGTGTATGTCATAAAATTGTGGGTTCACCAAAGGTAGGGTACACCACTACACTTTATGATCTCTGCAATGAATATGGATCGTCCAATCTACGATCGGATTTCAAACTCAAAAAAAAAATTGTATTGAATTTATATTACGGGTACAGGCCCCGACGTTAACTCATGTGCATATAAAATATCCGCAATGGATCATGACAGTCAATCTCAACCAGGATAAGCACATCCTGCTAATATCTTAGTCATGGCCTTAGTCCTATGAGACTTCAGTCGGAGTAAAAAGGGAGCTATTGGCCGAATTGTTGTTTTTAAGGGAATAAAAGTGATAAGAAGGGATAAGCCCACAGTTTCGAGCCATGGTCACTTGGGAAAGTGGTTTGAAGGAAGTGCATGTGCATAATTGATTTATGTATTAGCCCAGGGATAACATGGAAGTTTTATATATATATTCCTCATGAGTTGAAAGGACATGTAGCATTATTGACAAATTTTGTTTATCATATGCTTAATTCTGACAAAATGGTCACTTGCACATTTTGCAGAGTTAAGGAGTTTAAACATATTAAAAAAAATGTGTATTGAAGAAATGGAATATGGTGAGGGAGCCTCCAGCCATGATAAAGAGGCTTAAGGATATAATACCAAAATTGGCAATGCAGAGACAAAATCCAATAGACGCAAGGGCCGATGGGAGCAAGAAGCATTGCTAGAAACTGTGAAGAGCCTGAAAATAGAAGTACAAAGCTACAAGGAATACAATGAGAGGCTGATGAGAGAGTAAATTCACATAAATGTTGGAGTGTTGTAGAGCTTTAATTAGTTGCAAGGTTAAGCCAAGAATGGCTCGAAGCAAGAGGAAGAAGGATAGTTTCATGGAAGAAGAGATGATCGTGGAAGAGATAGTTATTCTATGAGTGCTAGAAGAGCTCATAGACACCACTCACCTCCTTATTCATCAAGAAGGTATTATGCATTTGAACATTCCTTAAGCAGTCCAAAGGTGTCCCCTATTAGGAACCAAAGAAAGAGACATGAATTGGACAGTTTACAAGGAGAGTTGAGGAATCTCAAGCCACCATCCTTTGATTGTGAAAGGGAGAGGGAAGATGATGTTGAAGCATGGTTGCTTGGACTCAGGATATATTTCCAATTGCATAACCATTCTTCAAATGTAGAATCCAAAATTTCCACCTACCATTTAGATGGGAAAGATTCTATGTGGTGGGATAAACTGAATCAAGTTGAACATGCTAATGGCAATAGGATTACTTGGAAGCAAGTCAAGAAGTATTTTCAAAAGGAGTACCTCTCAGAGCATTTTTATGACAAGAAAATGTAGGATTTATTTGAACTTAGGCTGGGAAGCATGACTATGGAATAATATGAGAATAAGTTCTTGGGGTTTTTAAAGTATGCTGGGTTTATAAATGATGAAAAGGTACAAATACAATGGTTTTTGAGTGGGATTCCATCCTTTTATAAAGAAAATATTTGGTATGATGAGCCCAAGACCTTGACTGAGACCATTTGGAAGGCTAAGCACGTGTATGAGCAAGGCTAGGGTAGAGAGTCCATGCAAAAATCTTGGAAGGATAAAAAGAAGGAGAAGTTTGATCAGAGGAATAAGGGATTCAAACCTCCTTTCAATAGAAATGAGCCGAATAAAAATTATCAAGATCAGTATGCTAAGGATGAATTCGAGAAAGACGACTCCTTGGGAAAAAGGGGAAGACCACCAATCCAATGTTGGGGATGCAAGGAAGATCACGTGTACAAGGATTTCACTCATAGTAAGGATAGAGTGAAGACCGTGCACAACATCCAAGAGGCTAAAATAGTCAAAGACATGGGAAGGATTTATGCAGCCTTAGATGATCGACAAGAAGAGTACCAATCCAATATGACCGAGGTAGAAGGTAAGATAATTAATCAATCTATTTCTATTTTAATTGATTCAAGAACAAGCCATTGTTACATTGATCCTAAGATAGTGGATAGATTACATTTGGAGAAAAGTAAGCTTGGAAAATTAATTTTGGTTCAGCTAGCCACTAGAACAAAAACAAGAATCGATGATATGGTCAGAGGTTGTTCCATAAGTATTAATGGTGTGAATACTAGTGTTGATCTAAATATCATACCATTGGGGTCTTATGATATTTCTAGATTGTCATAGAAATACATTTACGTGTCTTGATGGAGATGGAAAACAAAGCATTGTGAAAGGTGTACCAAGACCCATCTCTATAAGGGAGATTTCAGCCTTACAACTGAAGAGATGCTTTAGAAAAGGGTATCAGTTGTATGCAGCCCATGTGGAGGAGACAGAAAATACAAAGGGGCCAAGCCTTGAAGATTTCTTAGTACTACAAGAATTTTAAGTTGTATTCCAAGAAATACTAGGGTTGCCACCAAAAAGGGAAATAGATTTTTCTATTGATTTAGTGCCAGGAGCTACCTCGGTGTCAAAAATACCTTATAGAATGAGCACACTAGAGTTAAAAGAATTACAAATGCAGTTAGAAGAATTATTGAAGAAAGGGTATGTACACCCAAGTGTTTCACCTTCGAGAGCACCAGTACTCATTGTCAAAAATAAAGATGGAAAATTGAGGCTATGTATTGACTTTCGATAGTTGAATAAGTTTACTATAAAGAACATGTATCCTTTACCTAGAATTGATGACCTCTTTGACCAGCTAAGAGGAGAAAATATATACTTGAGATCAGGATACCATCATGTAAGAATCAAAGAAGAAGATATCCATAAGACATATTTTAGAACTAGGTACGAGCATTATGAATTTGTAGTGGTGCCTTTTGGATTGTCCAATACACCAGTTGTCTTTATGTTCTTAATGAATGACATATTTAGAAATTATTTGGATAATTTTGTCATAGTATTCGTGGATGACATACTTTTCTATTCTAAGTCTGAAGAGGAGCATGAACATCACCTAAGATTGGTATTGCAAGTGTTGAGGAAACATCAGTTGTATGCCAACCTAAGTAAGTGTTCTTTTTATCAGAAACATATCCATTATTTGGGGAACATTATTTTAGAACAGCACATAGTAGTGAATCCAGAGAAGATTGAAGCCATTAGAGGATGGCCAACACATAGGAATGTTTCAGAAGTTAGATCCTCTATGGGGTTAGCCACTTACTATAGAAGGTTTATAGCAAGGTTCTCTAAAATCGCTCATCCCATCACTTCTTTTCAAAGGAAGGGAATTAAATTGGAATGGACAACTGAATGTGAAGAGAACTTTAATTTGTTGAAGGAGTTACTCACTAGTGCACCTGTGCTAAAAATTGTTGACCTAAATAAAATGTTTTTTGTATGTACAGATGCGTGCAAGGAAGGACTTGGTGGAGTCCTCGCTCAAAATGGACATGTCATTTGTTATTAGTCCAGAAAGATTAAAGAGAATGAGAGGAACTATGCCACACATGACTTGGAGATTTCTTCCATTATTCACACAATGAATATGTGGAGGCATTATCTCATGGGAAAGAGATTTGAATTAAGAACATACCATAGTGGTCTGAAGTATATTTTTGAACAACCAACTTTGAATGCCAGGAAAACAAGATGGCTTGAATTTTTAAGTGAATACAACTTTGATATCAAGCATATCAAGGGAAAATAAAATAAAACTGTTGATGCACTTAGTATAAGAGTGCATCTCATGCATGATACGACTGTCAGTATGCATCAATCTGACTTGAAGAACATAATTTTAGATGTTATTGTTATAGATCAGAATTACCTGCAGGTAAAGGAAATCTTGCAGCAAGAAGATGTACAACAGAAAATGAACGAGCATGAGATAAAAGAAGATGGAATACATATGCATAAAAATAGAATTTATGTTCCTAGTTTCGGAGAACTCAGGAATTTGGTATTAAATGAAATGCATAATTTTCCATATGTTGGACATACCGATTACCAAAAAAAAATTACAACAATAAGAAGCCAATTATTTTGGCCGGGGATGAAAAAGGATGTTGTTGATTACATTGCCAGATGTATGGAATGTCACAGAGTAAAGGCTAAGAATAGACACCCAATGGATTTGCTACAACCATTACCAATTCTAGACAATAAATGGGAAGTGATAACCATTGATTTTATAACAAATTTTCCAAGTAAAACAAGGCAACATGATTCAATCATGGTAGTGGTTGATAAATCGACCAAGGCTTCTCATTTTGTTCCTATGAAAACAACTCATACATCAACTAATATTGCAGAAATTTACATGAGGGAAATTGCTAGGTTGCATGGATACCTAGGACAATTGTCTCAGACAGAGACACTAAGTTTACTTCAAATTTATAGAAGGGATTATTTAAAGGATTTGGTACAAATATGAACTTTAGCACAACATACCATCCACAGTCATATGGGTAGACAAAGAGGGTCAACCGAGTAATTGAAGACATGTTAAGAATGCATGTGATGGATAAGCCATCTAAGTGGGAAGATTACTTGCACTTGGTTGAGTTTTCCTATAGTAATGGGTATAGATCTTAATTGAATATGAGCCCATTTGAAGATTTGTATGGTAGAAAATGTAGTACTCCAGTAAGCTGGGAAAACCCAATAGATAGAGTGGTACTTGGTCTAGAGTTTCTCAAGGAGATGGAAGAGCAGATGGTTAAGATTAAGCAGAATTTAGAGGCAACTCAAATAGGGGAGCATGTGCTTTTGAAAGTAAATCCCAAGAAGAGCTCTTTGAATTTGGGTAGTTGTAAAACATTGGCAGTGTTAAGAACCAAATATCAATATAGCATAGAAAAACCTTAGAATGAGTATTCAATGCCTTGAAAATGAGAGAATTTCAAATAATAAGCCTCTTCGAGGGGGAAACCTCCTTATACACCACATAAACGTTTAAGTACAAGATGATTCCAAATGAAAATGTCTCCTTGGTATATATAGGAGACTAGGAGATACAATTACAACTAATGGACCCAAGTTGGCATAAATAAAATAACATTACTAATGTAATATTCCCCAATTAATGGGTAATGTGCCACTATTTAGGGATTAACATGCCCCTCCCCTTTAGACAATTGTTGTCCACAAAACTTGAGTAATTATGGATGCTTGTGTATAAAAGACTCATTTTCCTAAGTGGAATTTTCAACAGGAAGTTTCCTCCACTTAATGAGATACTCTGAAATGGATATATTCCTCAGCTGGTGAATTCTTCTGTCAGTGATGGCTTCAGGCTTCAATATGATTTTTCCTTCCTCGTCAAGTTCTGGAAATATAGTTTGAATTGGGATCTTTTCACCTATAACCTTCTTTAAGCATGAAACATGGAAAATTGGGTGTACTCGTGAGGATGCAGGCAACTCCAATTTGTATTCCATAGTACCAATCTTTTGCAACACCTTGTAAGGACCATAGTACTTTGGTGATAATTTATTATCCTTCTTGGCTTGCTTGAGGGACATCTGTTTGTATGGTTGTAGTCTTAAAAACACCCAATCCCCTACTTCAAAATTTGTTTCACTACGATGTTGATCTGCTTGTTGGTTTATGCAATTTTGTGCCATGGTTAGGTTGTCCTTTACGATTTGGAGAACTTGTTGTTGATGCTTGATGTGATCTTCCACTACTTGAACCTTATATTTTTATTTTAAAGAAGAAGTGGTGGAAGGAGGGTGGTATCCATAGAGTGCCATAAATGATGTCATTTTTGTCGCAATATGAAATGAAGTGTTATACCACCATTTTTCCAAGGGTATCCATTTGAACCATTGTGTTTATTTATCAGAGACAAAGCAACAAAGGTAGCCTTCTAGACATTTGTTCAATATATCAGTTTGTCCATCAGATTGAGGATGATAGGATGAGATATGAGCCAATTGAGTACCCAAACAAGAAAATAATTATGTCCAAAAATGTCCAGTGAAGATAGGATCTCTGTCACTTACAATAATCTTTGGGATTCCATGTAGTTTTTGAACTATCTCTATGAATGCAGTGGTAACTGTATTGGCTTTGAAGGGATGAGAGAGTGCACAAAAGTGTGCGTACTTGGTCAGTCTATCAACAATCACCATGATGACACTCTTTCCTTCAGACTTCAGTAACCCTGTGATGAAATCCATGGAAACCTCCTCCCAACACTAACTTGGGATGGCTAATGGTTGTAAAAGACCCGGGGTCTTAATTTTTTCCACCTTTTTGTTGGAAAACCAAACATTCTTCTATAAACCTTTGAACATCAGTTTTAAGGCCATCCCAAAAAAATTCCTTCTTGACCCTATGGTAATTTTTCAAAAATCTCAAGTGCCCTCCTACCGAAGAGGTGTGCAATTCCAATAGTACCTTTTGTTTGAGTTGGGAGTTATTACATAAATATAAGTGATCTTTGTACCATAGCGAGCATTTTTTCCATGTAAATGTATCTGATGCATTGGAATCCTATTGCAACCTTTGAATGAGAGTCCACGCATTTTCGTCATTCTTCCATTCATCCCTCACTTATATTATCCAATTGGGTTGGATGATTGAGATAGCACAGAGGAAGGCCTCAATTTCTTCATCCTTTCTTGAGAGTGCATCTGCCACAACATTTTTCTTCCCTTTTTTTGTAGATGATTTCAAAATCATAACCTAGTATCTTGGTCACCCATTTTTGTTGTTCTTATGAAGATAGTATTTGTTCCAAGAATTATTTAAGACTATCATGAACTGTTTTGACCTTGAAGTGCCTACCTATTAGGTAAGGATGTCATTTCTTCAATGCAGGTAGTATTGTCATCATTTCCTTCTCATAAATCGGTTTGTGTAAGTACTTTACCTTGAGCGGCCGACTTTCAAAATCTAGAGGCCTTCCTTCTTGCATTAAGACAACACCAATGCCATTTCTCGAGGCATCACATTCCAAAATAAAGTTTTTTGTGAAGTCTAGTGTGGTCAAGACAGGATCTTTACACATCACCTCTTTAAGTTGTTCAAAACCTTTAGTTTCCTCTGGATTGCATGAAAATGCATCCTTCTTAGTTAGTGTCGTTAAAGGTGTTGCTATTCTCCCATAGTTCTGAACAAACTTGTTGTAGTAACTTGTCAAAATCAAAAATCCTCTAGGATTCTTTAATGTTTTGGGAATCGTCTAGTCCATCATGGCCTTAATCTTGTTAGGGTCTACCTTGACACCTTCATGAGATACAATATGACCCAAATACTCTACCTCCTTCACCCCAAAGAAACATT
>ML789941.1:486437-502146 GCA_009831015.1 Picea engelmannii
GATTCCTAGTACGACATCAACACCACCCATGGGTATAGAAATCATTGGACTATTTATTACATATTCCCCCATAGTAAGATTGATCTTATTGAATTTTCCTGAGCATTTGATAGTTCCTCCATATGCAATCATTACTTGAAACTGTAGTGCTGGATATACAAAGCAATTGAGAGCTTTGGCTAATTTATAGTGAATATTATGAGTACTACCAAAATCAATTAGGACTATTATCACTTTATTTTTGATATATCCTTCGATCTTGAGGGTTTGAGGAGTGCTAATTCCAGCCAATGCATTACACGATATCGTGGGAGTCAACTCTTTAGAAGAAATCGCTTCTACGTTTTCATCTTGAGATGGTTCTTGTTCTTGTTCTTCTTTCTCTTCTGATTGAATCTATGTAGAATAACTTATTCTCACCACACTTGTGTCCCTTATTGTACTTACTGTCACAATTAAAGCATAAACCTTTTTCTTTTCTTTCCTCCAATTGTTGAGGTGTCAACCTTGTAGGTTGAGGTGTTTTAGAAAAAGGAACATTATTCTCTCGATAGATGTTAGGATTGGTCCTTCCAGTAGCCATAGCCATATTTTTACTTTCAACATTTCTTACCACCCTAAATGCATTCTCCAATGATTTGGGTTCCCAAAGGTGAACCTCATGTTGAATGTTATCCTTTAAAGCTCCCATGAATACATCAATCAAGTGCTCATCTGGAATATATGTTACATTTATATTCAATCTTTGGAAGTTCTCAATGTGCCCTGTAACTGAACCCTTTTGTTTGAGATTTATCAATTGGCTAAAGAAGGTATTGCTCCTTGTATCCTCATAGTGTGCTATCATTTCTTCCGTGAAAATTGTCCAAGTGACGAGTGATTTGTGAGAACAAAGCCATCGATACCATACAAATTGATTGGGTTCTAAATATAAAGAAGCAATTCATACATTTTGTGTATGTGGCACATTATGTAGATCAAAAAATTGATCCATATGAAGTATCCATGTGATTGGGTCCTTTCCATCAAAATTCCTCATATCAATGTTAGGAACGTGGTTAGTCTTCAACCCAAATTTGGAGTTTCTCCATTCTTGCTTCATCTTCCTTGTGCCCTCATCATGAATTTCATGGGATACATTTTCACTTTCAGGTGTCCTCTCTATTAGGAAATTTTTCAATCCTTCCATGATCTCCCTTTTTAAACCATCCATCTTAGTATCCATTATTGCCTCCAATTTCGCTTCAGTTGAATCCCTCATCCCTTGTAGTCCATATTTTTCCATTGTCTTGTTTTCTAATTCATTTATGTCCCTACACATTTCTTCACCTTCATCAAGAGTCCAAGTAGGATTGTATGGAGGCTTATTTGGTGTAGAAGTTCCCTTTTTTGGTGGCATGTTGGCCAAGTATCACTTTTAAACCTTGATTCTGAGGTGGTTCTACTAGAAATATTTCTTTTGCTGTATCTCCAAATGTTTTTCCCTTTTGGGTATGAAAATTGATTTTTTGTAGTTCTCTGATATTTCATCTCTACAATGCCACAGGCCTGATCAAAATTGGATGTGCCAAGTGGAATTTATGGTAACTTCCCCAAAATTTGTTGATTTTTGGTCTTTCCAGGAGATCTCACTTGTATAGCATGCCCCATACAAAATAATTGATATTAAATTATGAAACATGTACCAGAAATACTATGGACTTTCCATTATCCAATGCAACCAGTATCACTCGATGTGGATACTCTAGGAAGAAGTTATAATTGTTTTACTTGAAACACCTTATTGAGACTAGTCAATAGGACTAGTCAGATACCCTATATTACACATGGTGTATATACAAATGTAAGATGAACTAGAAGTTGAATTTTTTATCCTGTATACTTTGATAATTTTTGTGAATATCCTGCAGATTTCAAAGTCTGAAACGTTACAGAAACAAATTTATAGCGAAAATTTCGCGATGACTCAAATCAAGATGATTCCAGAACCCTATCTTACACAGTTTGTATCTTCGAAAGTATAAGGCCTCTAGAGATGAAACTTTAACCCAACCTACCTTGATCCGTCTACTAAATATACTCCCTGGGGTTTTTTCTGAAACTTTGTAGAAACAAATTATAGCAAAAATGCCAAGGTGTCTCGTATGTAGCAATGAAATCCCAAGACCTTGAGCTCTGATACCATATGTTAAGAACCAAATATCAATATAACATAAAGAAACCTCAGAATAAGTATTCAACGCCTTGAAAAGGAGAGAATTTCAGATAATAATCCTCTTCGAGGGGGCAACCTCCTTATACAACACATAAATGTTCAAGTACAAGATGATTCCATATGAAAACGTCTCCTTGGTGTATATATGAGACTAGGATGTACAATTACAACTAATGGACCCAAGCTGACATAAATAAAATAACATTACTAATGTAATATTCCCCAATTAAGGGGTAATGTGCCACTATTTAGGGCTTAACAGGCAGCCATATTTTGTGGTCCATTTGAGATATTGGACAGAATAGGGCCAGTTGCATACATGCTTGCATTGCCTGCTTCCATGAATGTGCATAATGTATTTCATGTCTCTTTGATAAAGAAATATGTACATGATCCTAACCATGTTATTGATTGACATCTGATTCAAGTAGAGATAGAGGGAGAATTTCAGGTCCATTTAGTGCGAATATTGTATAGAAACATCAAAATTATCTAAAATCAAATTATAGAGCTGGTAAAAGTTTAGTGGACATTCTATGGTCCTAAAGATACTACCTAGGAGCATGAATATGCCATGTAGGAAGAATACCCCCAATGTCTTGAATAAATTTTGGAATTTTGATTCCTATTTTGTATATGCACTGAGGACAGTGCCAAAATAATGGGGAGGGGATGTAACACCCAAGGTTTTGAGGCCCCATATTTTGTAATGTATTGTTACATTGTTGAGAGGCCAGAGTGCCCAAACAATTATTAAAAGGCCAGTGTGCCTTAGAAATGTAATTTGTGATCATTATTAATAATAAATACATCATTGGCTACTAGATGGACAAGGACTAGAGCTATAGGGGGATATTATTCCACAAGAGAAGGGGTTTGAGGCGCTAAGTGTTTTTATTTTATTTAAATTACCCATTTTTCTTAATGGGGGTTAATTAGTTACATGATCTCTTGGGGGAAGGCTGTTGGCACGGGGGCAGACCCAGGGTTCAACTCCAAGAGTGCACCAACAAGCCCTAACTACGGGCCCTTTCGAAAACACCTGCAAGCAGATGCAGTCTCACTCGAAGTAGTTATGAGGGGGTTGTAGGACATATATGTCTACAACCAAAGGGAATGTCTAGTGGATCTAACACAAGAACAACACAAAATTCATATATCACTTAACAACTTAGATCTATTCTACACATCTACTTATCAGTTCTAAAACAATAATGCAATCACAGTATATCAAGGACAGATACAAAATACCAATCACATGCAACACAAAATATGTGTGGTTCACCCTCTCTCTAGGGCCACATCCACAGAACTATGCTATAATATATTACGGTAAAGAATATAGTTCTTATCTACGCTCTTAGCTAGCAGATCTCTTCTCTTCTCTTCCTCTCCCTTCCCTGCGCACCCAGCTACAAGGTTGATCTTCGCACCCAACTGAATATCTTACAATCCAGAAGTCTCTTGTACTCAACACTTCTCTCTCACACAATAATATTCTCTCAATAAACTCAATACCAACAACAACAATAACAACATTATCGTACCAACCCAAAGTAACAACCAAAACTATGCCCTCATGACCTCTATTTATACATTACAATAGCTCACCAATAGCCTTAGGCTGAATCCTAGGTGTCCAAAACTGTAGATACAAAAACCCTAGGTGTCTAAAACTCGATCTTAACTTGACCCATGTTTTCAGGGCTTCACCAGACTGTCTTTCCTTTCTTCTCATGTGGTGCTCCAAAGCATCCAACGGTGGATTTTTCTACTTGTTGAGTTGTCCACGATCCTTCTTCCTTGCTTATATGTCATCCCTGATATCCTCGTCCAACGGATTTATTTCTCGGGCTTCGCTCCATATTTTCTGCTCTTTTGTTCACTTCGAACTAATAACAATCACTATGTCTTCCACTTAGTTTGCATTCTACCTTTTTTCATTGATCTTCACATACTCCCATAACCAAGGGTCAACAGGCCCCCAACACTCACCTGTGACTCATCCCGAGGCACTTCAGATATGAGCTTCATGTTTTACTTCGACTCTAGGCTGCGCAGTGCAACCTTTGCTTTCTTCTCTTTGCCTCCTCTCCATCCCTTGTGCAAACTATCTTTTCTGTTTCTGGTACCCAGTTTTAACTGCACCTAGTACCTAGACCCTTTTCTTCATGCCTTCACTGAGAGCTTCGAGGTAGCTGGTTGTCATAGGAAAACTTTAGTCGACTCCCATTCACTAAACCTTCCTTCCATTCTCCATTCAACATTTTAAGTTGTGCAGCTCCTCCCTCTGTAACATAATCAATCTCGTATGGCCCTAGCCAATGTGTTCTGAACTTCCCAGGATGTTTTATAAACTTGTTGTCATATACCAGTACTAGATTACCTTGTTTGAATTCCTTCTTCTTGATGTTCCTATCATGATAGGCCTTCTCTCTTTCCTTCTGAACCTGCTAATGGAATCCTACAATGAATCTGTCTTCTTCCAATTCAACCAACTGTGCAATCCTTTCTTGAACAATGCCAGGGTCATCCATATCTTTAAAGGCATCAATTCTCAGGCTTAGTACTAGATATTCTATTGGAACAACAACTTCAAGACCATATACCAACTTGAAGGGGGTTTGCATTGTTAGTTTCTTGCGAGTGGTTCTATAGGCCCATAATACTACTAGTACTCTTAAATCCCAATCATCTTTGTTCACAGAACAAATCTTGGTTAGTGTTGTTTCCAATATCTTGTTGAATGATTCAACTGTCCCATTTGATTGTGGATAGTACAGTGTGATCTTCTGATGGTGGACTTTAAATTCTTCAGTCAAGGCTTCAACTATCTTATTGATGAAATGTGCTCCTTGATCACTCATAAGGATCTTTGGGCATCCAAACCTAGTTATGATGTCATCAAATATGAAGCGCGCAGCCATAGTTGCACCACAGTCCTCAACTTCTCTTGCTTCGGCCCATCTAGTCAAGTATTATGTTGCTGTAATTATGTACCTTTCTCCTGTACGCTTTCCTAGTGGATTTATAGGTTCAATGAAGTCACTGGCCCATTTTTCGAATGCTTGTAGAGTCAGTTGTGGTGCTAATGGCATTTCATCTCTTCTAGATGGTTTCCCAACTCTTTGGCATACATCGCAGGCTCTGGAATAGTCTTTAGCATCTCTGTGTAAGGTAGGTCACCAAAGGCCAGCTCTAAGAACCTTCTGTGTGGTTGCTTTTCCTACATAATGTCATCCTGCAATGCCTTCATGAGATTATGCAAGGAACAATGGTCGTTTTGCCTCCATAATGCACCTTCTCAATATCTCATCAGGTCCCATCTTGTATAGATGTCCGACTATAAGTGAGAAATCTGTAGCGCACACCACTAATTGTTTCTTCTAAGGAATTGTATACTCACTGGGTGCCATTCCCGTTGATAGGAACTGGGCTATCTCTGTGAAGTGGTCATCGAACTTTCTAATGGCTAGTAGTTGTGCATCCGGTAGTGTATCCTCCAAACTGGTTGGCTCTTCTCCATGTTCCAACCTCGACAAGTGGTCAGGACCTTTATTCATTCTCCTAGGATTTACTATGATGTCAAAATCATATTCTTGGAATAAAAACGTCCATATGCATATCCTCCCCCCCAACACTGGCTTGTTGACTAGGTATTTCAGCATGGAGTGATCAGTAAACATTTTAAAGTGTCCTCCCAACAAGTAGTGGAAAAATTTATGCAATGCATATACCATGGCTAACCCTTCTCACTTAGTGGTGGTGTAATTAATCTCAGTAGTGGATAGCTTCTTGCTAGAAAAGGCTAATGGGTGGTCAATATATCTTGTTTCTAGTTTTTCTAACATAGCTCCCAGTGCAATGGATGATGCATCAACATGCACATGAAACTGCTTGGTCCAATCTGGGAAAACCAGAATGGGCGCAGTAACCATTTTTTGTTTCAGTGTGTCGAAGCTCTGTTTGCATTCTTCTGTCCAACTAAACTGACAATCCTTCTTCAACAACTTCTCCATGGGTGTTGTAATCTGAGAATAGCCCTTAATGAACTTTTTGTAGTATCCCGTGTATCCCATCGTAGTGCGCAATTGTTTGGCTGACGTAGGAGGGGGTAGATCAACTATAATGGTAATTTTGGATGGATCTACCAACAATCCTTTCTTACATACAATATGACCTAACATAACTCCAAATGGTGAAAAGAAAATACATTTCTTCAGGTTTAAAGAAATTTGACACTGCCTGCATTTATCCAACATTAGCCTTAGACATTCAATATGATTTTTCATTAAGCTAAAAACAATCAATCATCAAAGTATGCTTCTAAAAATTTATGCAGAAATTCCTTGAATGCTTCGACCACCACCCTGGAAAAGATGGATGGGGAATTCTTCAATCTGAATGGCATCACTGTGTATTAATAGGATCCACATTTTGTTGTAAATGTGGTCTTATGGCAGTCTTCCTTGGCAATCCAGATCTGATGGTATCCTGGAAATCCATCTGTAAAAGAATATACTTCCTGGCCTCCCACATTCTCTAACACTTCATCAGTGAATGGTGTACGGAAGGGGTCATGAAAAAAAGCATCGTTCATCTTCCTGAGATATACACATATCCTGATTTCTCTTGTTTTCTTGTCTTGCACTACCATAGGGATTATCCACTCTGACTCTTCGACAGGTTCTATAATTCCTGCTTCCATCATTTTTTCAAGCTCAATCTTCACTTTCTCCTTATAATTAGGGTTTAGTCTGTAAGGTCTCTATTTGACTGGTCTAGCATCTATCTTCAAAGGGATCCTCATCTCTCCCATAGGTCCTTTAATTCCCTTCATATTAGTGAACTTGGTTCGAAACAAGGCCTGATATTCATGCAGTAACTCTGTAATTTTATCAATGGTAGCAACATCCCAATAATCTCCAACGTTTGCAAACTTTGGTGTCTACTCTATTCCAATATTGACTTTCTTGATCTTGATTGGTTGTCCATTGAATGGTAGCTCAACTCCTGTTCCTTTCACATCTCTCTGGTATTCTGTTTCTGTGATGTTCACCCTCCTCGGATCATCGTCTTCATCGGTACTGATGTTGTAACAACCTTGCAGTTTTTGGAGAGGCGCAATCCAATCATCCTCTTCCTATTCTAATGGAAGGCTAGATAACTCCTCGAATACATTTTGTCTCACAACCTACAGTGCTTGATCTACTGAAGGATATTGACTTTCAAATAAGAAGGTGGTTACAAAATTCTGAGTCATAACTTTCCAATTTGTAGTGATGAGGTGTAGTTATGCTTGAAGATACCAGTTGATAGGTGTCGTGTCCAGCGTGTTGATGAATCTGTGTACCCATTGTTCTTAAGGAATGTTGCTCCAGGATTCCTCACAACTTTTCACATGGTCCTTTGAGCATCTTCGACCTGTGTAGCGAACTTCGCAGCCTTCTACTTGTGCTGAGAATCGTGCTATCATCAGAGTATGACATTGTACCCAATATGTAATATTACTTTTTTGTGTCCCCCACCATCTTGCTGGTGTGGATTTCAAGGCCTCATCCATTGCCAACAACCTCTTTTGTGTTGGTACACTTTCTTCAAAGTCTGATAGGAAGGATTCTAATGGATTCAGACGATAAAATGTGGGTAAGTTACTTACTATTGTTCCGATCTAGCGAACTTCTCTGGTTAATCTAGCACATCTCCTTGTAGATACTTCATACATCTGGTTCTGCCAGTTCTCCAGTTCTTCTTCTGATTCTGATGAGCATGCACTGTCACTTTTCCAACTTAGATTCCCATTGGATATGGGATTAATGTAATCTTGTTGTCTAGATTTTAGTTTATATATGTTCTCTAGTGCATATGCGTGGTCTTCTTCTCTGATAGGTTCTGTGTACCACTGAACTTCATTTGAATCTAAAGGTACGAGGAACCTAAGGCCATATCTTTCAAAAGTCATACGTGTTTTCTTTATGTCAACAACAGTAGATTTATTGAAGGCCCAATCAATTCCTAACAGTGTAGGGTAAGGGAAAATATCATCAAATATTTCAATTACATCAAAATCTGCAAATGTTCTTACTCCATCAATGTCTACAGGGACATGCTCCAATTGTCCAAATGGGCCGACAACTTGTTGGTTAGCCATCCTAATCCTGATAGGGGAATAGATCAACTTTAGTTTTCCCATCAATGCCTAGGTTTTCTTCGTCATGACATTGACCTCCGACCCTAAGTTGAGGACTACATAGTCTATCTTATACTCTCCTATTTGAGCATTCAAATTTAATTCCTTATTTGTCCTTCTCTTCTTACCAATTTGGTGTACTGCCCTATTCAGAAAGGGGTCTATCTTTCCTAGCTCATATTGTCTGATTAGATCTTGTAATTCTTGTACAACACTTTTGTCTTGAACCAACTTAATACAAGTATATAAAAATTCCATGATCTTTCTTACCTATTTTCCTTCTTTTGGCAAAGCAGACTGATCAAATTACAGAGGCATTCCATATTCTTTCACTTCTGGTCTTTTCTTTGATGCAGAGCCTTGGTTTCCTCTGAATTCTTTTCTGGCTTCCTCAAACTTTTGTCTTTCCTTCTTTGCGTCAAACATTTGTGTCTTCTTTGTAGCCTTCCTGATTCTTGAGTCTTCTGTAATCTTCCCTTGGGTTATTCTGTCATATTCTGTGAAAATGCCTCCTCTTGTTATAACAACGACTCTAGGGTCTTCTTCGCAAGGTTAAACATATATCAGTTGCACTTGCGGGTTTTGCTGAGGTCCTCATATTTATTGAAGCTTATCTAGAAGCACATGACAATCTTCTATAACATGGTCAAATGAGCTGTAGTAGCTGCAAGTGGTACAAGGGTTCTAACAATCCCTCGCAAGGTGTCCTAGTTGTGTGTAGTTATAACATATGATTTGTCCTCTACCTTGACCCATTCCTCCTCCTTTTCCTCTTCCTTTGAATCCACCGTGAGGATTGAAGTTTCCTCTTCTTGAGATTTGTATTGTGTAGTGTTTCCTTCTTGTTGTACTTTTCCTTGAATCTTATATATGTATCTTAAAATTTCATGCATGAGATCATAAGCCCTACAATCCCTATCATCATGTCCTACGGACTTACAGAATGTACAATACAAATTTGTAGGTGTATGAACATACTTTTTCATATAATAGCACTCACCAGTATGATGTTTGTTTTTGCATACCTCACACTAGGGTAAGGTGACTTGCTTCAAGGGGCTTGGAGCTCTAGAAGCCAACTATTCATTGAATAGAGGGCAGTGTTCCTTGTCATGGCCTTCCGATCTGCATCTGGCACACCAGATGTCTTCTCTTTTATAATTCCCCTTGTCTTTTTTCATATCTTCAACCTGCAGAGACAAACTAGTTAGCTAACTCAATATATGGCTCATACCTAAGTTGGATTCTCCCATAGGGGATGATTCTAGCTTCATGGCAATCTCCAACGCCTCAGCCTATGAAGAAATCTTCTATTGCATCAGGGGAACTCTGATGTGTGGTAGAAGGGAAGAAATGAACCATTCCTTGTTTTGTTCATCTGGGATCTAAAAATTCAATCGACCTGTTAAGGGATTGAATCTTGGATCGAACTCCTAAATAGGCTCAACCACCTTCTGCTTGATCTCTTTCAGCTCTATGATACATTGGGATTCTGAATTAGGTTTCTTGAACTCTGCAATCATCACTTTCTTGATCTAATTCAATGGCTTAGGCTATGAAAGTCCTTGGACAAGTTTCATGTACCAACTTAGTGTGTGGTCTCTAAGAGTTGTACTAAACTGGGTTCTTTTGACAACTTCATCTGTGAAATTCTTAATAATCCATACCACTTCACATAGAAACCAATGCTGATTAGGATCTTCAGATCCACCTCCCCTAAAGATAGGGAGTCTCATCTCATCTGCCTTAGATTTTCCTAGGGTTCCTGACTGAATATGTGATGGACTAATATTGACATTGATCTGGATGCTCTGGTGACTGGGATTACTTTGGTTTCTTAATACTGAACCAACAGGGAGGATAACAATACTTACTTCGATGGTCTGTGCAGTTTCTAAGATTTTAGGTTCTCTTCAGTGAAGATATTCAACTTTTTCTTCCTCTGCCCTAGCGGGTTATGAATGTTCTTCATCTATCAGTTCTGATTCTTCTCCACTATAGAAACCTTCCTCCCCATAGTTATGCTTAAATAGGTTCGCAAGATTAACTTCTTTGAATACTCTCCCACTGCGCGTATGTCCAGCTTTTGTGCCACTGTCGATGTCCAAATTTTTGAACATTATCCTTTCTTTATCCGACCAATCTATTGTGTCTTCAATATGTTCTTCTCATGAAATAGCATCTTGATTCTTAGCTTCCGAAAATGAAAAAAATTTCCTCGAGGTCCCTTGAAAAAATATCTCTCGGCTTGGCTATATGATTCTACTCTATCAACAACAAAATCTGTGATGTACCCTTCAATGGTACTATCAAACCAGTGATATACTGCTCATGATACGGTATTATCAACTCTCTTGACCTTCTTGATCAACTACGATGCCCAAGACATAGGAAGTCTAGATTGGATCTCAAACTGGGTATCTGCTAATCTAGCTAGCCACTCATATAGCTCTTGATGGATTCCTCCAAAGAAGATCTCGTGAATATCGGTAAAGATATATTTCTCTAACCAGTCCTCTAAACTAAGATTAGGGTTCTTGTTCTGGGGTTCAGTGAAGTTCTTTTCTTGATCTTCTATCCACTTTTTAATCTCTGTCTTCGATGGAAACCACCTTGACATTCCCACAAAAAGATTCCCATCCCAACAACGGAACCATTTGTTGGCACGGGGGCAGACCCAAGGTTCATCTCCAAGAGTGCACCAACAAGCCCTAACTACTGGCCCTTTTGGCAACACTTGCGAGTAGATGCAGTCTCACCTGAAGTAGTTATGAGGGGGTTGCAAGACAGAGATGTCTACAACCAAAGGGAATATCAAGTGGATTTAGTACAAGAACATCACAACATTCATATATCACTTATCAATTTAGATCTATTTTGCACATCTACTTATGATATTTAAAACAATAATGCAATCACAGTATATCAAGAACAGATACAAAATACCAATCACATGCAACACAAAGTATACGTGTTTCACCTTATCTCTAGGGCTACATCCACAAAACTGTGCTATAATATATTACGGTAAAGCATACAGTTCTTATCTATGCTCTTAACTAGCAGATCTCTTCTCTTCTCTTCCTCTCCCCTCCTTGTGCACCCAGCTACAGGGTTGATCTTCGCACCCAACTGAAGATCTTACAATCCAGAAGGCTCTTGTACTCAACACTTCTCTCTCACACAATACTCTTATCTCAATCAAATCGATACCAACATCAACAATAAAAAAATTATCGTACCAACCCAAACTAGGCCCTCGTGACCTCTATTTATACATTACAATAGATCATCGATAGCCTTAGGCCGAATCCTAGGTGTCCAAAACCCTAGATATGAAAAACCTAGGTGTCTAAAACCCTAGGTTAACTTGACCCATGTTTTTAGGGCTTCTCCAGCCTATCTTTCCTTTCTTCTCGCTTGATGCTTGAAAGTATCCAACGGTGCCTTTTTCCACTTGTTGATTTTTCCACCATCCTTCTTCCTTTCTTATCTATCATTCCTGATCTCCTTGTCCAACGAATTTCTTCCTCAGGCTTTGCTCCATCTTTTATGCTCTTTTGTTCACTTCGAACCAATAACAATCATTGTGTCTTCCATGTAGTTCACATTCTCCCTTTTTTTCCTTGATCTTCGCATACTTCCATAACCAAGAGCCAAAAAAGGACAATAGGTTATTGATCCCCACAAATTACATAAACTTGTCCCTTGTCTATTGTGGGGGGTTCATCCTCCCATTGGATAATTCTCTCATTCTATTTGGTCATTCACTCACTCTCATTCCCATCCCCATTCTGGTGCTATTGTTGGTGTTAGAATATAGAAGTTGGTGTGCTCATTTTACCATTGATGATACCTTCGTCACCCAACCATAGGCCGAAGCCTCCCTCTGAGCACCTTAACCTTGACTGAGAATTCCTCCGGAAGAAAACCCTAGGCTAGATAGCCAAACAAAAAGTAGTGCACCTTTCCCCAAGGATAGCGCATCACAAAAAGCTAATCAAATAGTCCAAACCATAGCCAAGAGATATTCAAGCCAAAACTGAAAACTTGTTGCTGCTGCAGCTGCACCTGCAACTCTCCTTCAAACCTGCACACAAGACTGCAATTGCAGTGCGCACCAACTGGGAAAACTCCAATTCTGAGATGCTGCAAATGAGAACTGGCACCCTGTATTTATAGTAGTCTTGCCAGTTTTGCTGGGGCCGACTTCTCCTTCTGGATATGTGTCTATTTAGTATATTATTATTATTTATGGCCGACTTCTTCTCTTGTGGGATAATAACCTAATATAAATTATCTTCTTGAGTCGACAAGGCTTCTAGGGTTATTAGCCAACTCATTAGGGTTTCTCTTGCTTCCTAGAGTCCTCTATTCTCGTCAGGTTCACACATGGGGGTAAATACCTCCCGTAGCTACCATAATATTAACACTCCCTCCTACCTAGAGATGTATTTATAGGTAAATGGACTTGAGCACAAAAACATACCATTTACCTGGTAGCATCAAAATAGTCATCTACAATATTTCATGACTAAATCATGAGCATCACCATCACCATCAGCTGCATCATCTCTTGAAGACATACTTCATCTAAGTAATTATATATGATGTTGGATAAGTCACTCTCACCATAAAGTGATGCAAGAGGAGTAAAATCTCTGAACTGTTTTCCGTCTGGAAAATCTCTGTTCATCATTCATCTGAATGATCATTATCTCCAATAAACTGTTGATAGTCTTCATGGTAATTAGAACAAGGATAGAACACACCTGTGCCTATTCATAGTAGTATATAACTACAATCTAGGGGTTTACTACCACATCAAGTAACACACAAGTACTTGATCAACAAAAACATATTCACCACAGTAGTCCTCATCTACTGTCTTATAGTCTTCATAACAAACATCTGATAGAAACCTGCATAGAAACAATGTTATGATATAGATTGAATTATCTGGGCCAATCTTTCACTCACATCTGTGAGCTATGAAAGAATATCTGCCTCATGAAAAGTGGAACATATCCACCACAGTAGTATATCTCTACTATTTGGAGACAGGTAGTCTCCATAACAATCATCTGATGCCATCTTGCATAAAAAATACTATTAAAGATAAACTTAATCCTCTGGGTAGATATTTCACTCACGTTTGTGAGATCTGAAAGAATATTTGTCCTCATCAGCAATGGGATATCTGCCCTATTCTTCACAAACAAGGAAGAAGGGTTATTTCTGATTTCTGAGCCTGGACCATTTCTCACCCTGGGCCATTCTTCCTATACTAATTAAAGTGCACCCTGGACAGAATGTATAAACCCTAAGAAATGTTTGGACCATTCCTTACCCTGGGCCATTCCTCTGACACTAAACAAAGTGTAACCTGGAGAGAATGAGTCTACCCTAAGGAATGATTGTCCCTAATTGCTGAGCTTGGACTATTCCCCACCCTGGGCCATTCCTCTGACACTAAACAAAGTGTAACCTGGAGAGAATGAGTCTTCCCTCAAGGAATAACTGTCTGGACCATTCCCCACCCTGGGCCATTCCCCCGACACTAAACAAAGTGTAACCTGGAGAGAATGTATAACCCTCGAGGAATGTTTGTCTTGCATCAACTTCCAAAATGGACCATTATTCAAAACTGTTCACAACTATGAACTTCGAAAGAATGACTGCTCGACAAGGCAGACCATTCTACTTGACCACTACTCAGAGTGATTGCCAAGAAGAATGACTGTCCTAGACCACTCCCCATGTTAACCACAATGGGAAGTCACTGTCTATGATACATCAAAAATCAGTCTACCTCCCATGTTAACTACAATGGGAAGTCACTGTCCGTCAGAAATCTCAATCCACTTTCTGAACAGGAAAACATCTGTCCAATCTGGACTATTTTTCAATTACAAAGATAAATTCTCCCTCCTAATTGGAGAGTTATTTAAATCACAAAAATAAATGTTTTTCAAGAATATTTTTTGTACCTTCTTCTCGCTTGAAGAATCTTCCCGATCCCCGTCTTCTCTCAAAAATATACAAACTTGATTCCGGATAGAGGTTTTGTCAGGATATCTGTTGTCTTCTCATCAGTGGGAATATACTCGAGCTTACCTCTCCTTTCTGGACTTCATCATGGATAATGTAATGATTGATTTCAAATGTTCTTTAGTCTAGAATACTATGAAGGCTTCATGTAGATCTGAACAATAGAGTATATCATAGTTGGAGAACTGGAACATATCCATGTGGCACTTCTTCTGTCATCATGAGATCAGATCTTTTGAGTAGTCATCTTGATGTTATAGGAAATCTTCACCATGCTTCTATTGTGCACTGGAGGTTATCCACCAACTCATCTTCTTCTATCTACATACATGATTTTTCTTCTAGTATGCCTCAAAGTCTTGAGATTGTTCTTCATAAGATCTTTATTCAATTTCTCTGGAGAACATTCTTTGCATTTATTTGATGTAGAACTCCAACTCATGGATGTTGCAGATGATATAATAACTTATATAGAGATAAGTCTGGTGTACTGGAACAATCAATCATCATAGTATTCTCCTCCATCTGGGAGAATATATGGTTCTGGATCTCGTAATTCTTTCATTCATAAGTCTTCCATACACTATTCTTCATCACGACTTTCAGTTCTTCTGCTTGATTGTTTTCATATCAAGCTTAGTAATCTTGTGATTATTGATGTAATGACTGGTTGTTCTGGCCTTTCTTTCTTTCTTGGAATCTTCATGTTCTTCTTCATGTTTTTCATTATCTCTTGGGTTTATGGAGATTCCATGTTCTAGAGATTCCACTTCTTCCTTTCATCATAGGTTCACGGATCTGGATGGACAACCAGGAATACTTTAAGGATTTTCTTCGAAGAGGTCTTCTTCTGTGGTTGAGCTAAACACGTACTGTATTTCAAAGCTACTACCATGGATATATATACATTTCATCATCTTCAATGGATCATAGGATTAGCTCCCTCCTAATCCTTGCTTCATGTAAGAGTGCATATAATCGACTCCCTCCATCTGATAGAGTCCATACTTCCATCTGCATCCTTATTGTCTTCTACAATATATAATTGGCTCTCTCTGTCTAACAGAGTCCACGCTTCTATCTTAGTTGTCGTCATAAGTCTTTCTCCAATTTCTCTTGATGTTTGAATTCTAAGTCTCTTCAAGATTGATTCTGATTTCGGCTTATCTTGTAAAGATTTCACATGATATATTTCATTCTTTCATGTGTAATATCTAATGATAACTTCTTTTCATCTTGTTTATTCTTTCATA
>ML789941.1:513054-530547 GCA_009831015.1 Picea engelmannii
TAATAAAGTGAAGTAATGAGTGTATTATAATTCAAAGTGAATACAAAATATATTATTTCAATAATAAATTTAATGGAGAAAATAGAAGTGAGTTAACCCTAAAATAAGGAAAGTGGGACTAAGTGACCTAGAATATGTTTTTAAGGAAGCTACTTGGAGAGTATAAATAAGAGGCAAGACTCTCTCATTTTAATAACACTTGAGAATATTGAATATCTATAGGTGTATGAGGTAACCAAGGATATATAATATGAAATTATGAGGGAAGGTAAAGAAAAGAAGGCCGAAATGCAAGGAAGGATAAATTTTTTTCATGGTGCTTTCTAAGGTATGTTATTTACAGGTCATCTCACCATTTTCGCTATAAATTTTTTTCTATAATGATTCAGACCGTGAAATTGCTATGCCATTGAGAAAACATATTCAATTATCTATGATTAAAAATTCATCTTGTGGGTCATTGCATTGTTGGAGTTACAGTCCGTGGAAAATAGGGTTTGTGGCTAGTCCTGAAACTAGTCAAAAGCAGGTGTTTCGTGTAAAAACGCCATAAATTATTCATAACAGATCCAAATTCAGTGAAAAAAAATGTTTTGGTTAGGTTACAGTCTATAGTATGTTTTATCATAGGTTCATATCATTTCAATAAATATTCCATGCGGGGCATGCTCTACAAGGTTTCTCTCTAGAATAATCTAGAATTCAGCAAGGTATGTCATTTTTGCTATAAATCCTTTTATGAGAGGTTCCAAGTAGTCACACCAAGAGGAATTGTATAAAACACACTAAATAAAATTGTTTAATAGTTTTAGAGCTTTATACATTATAGGTAAAAATTTATGATTACTTCAAGTTAGGGTTGTTGACTAATCCAAAACTAGGCATGTGAGACTAAAGAAAAGTTTGATGAAAATGCTAGTCTCGTGTTATTAAAGTTAAGGAAGGTTTGCATGAATGTGATCATATACACAAGGTATATTAAAAAGCTACAAATCAGATTTGGATGATGAAATTGATGAGGGATTTTGGTTGAGGTACATGTTGAGTACATGGTTGAGACAAGTAGTTGATGAGTTGGCACATACATGAGGTGTATAGTTTATGATGTTGGTACATATTGATGAGTCATAGTTTATGAGTAGTTGACACATGATTGGTGCATACTTGGTACATGTTTGGATGCACTTGTTTATGGTATAGGTTGATTACAGGTTGTTTGGTATAGGTTGGTGCATGGTTGATGCACTTGTTTATGGTACAAGTTGATTACAGGTTGAGGTACAGGTTGATGCATGGTTCAGATTTATTGTTACAAGTTTACAACGATATATCTCACAGTAATAGGTTGACAGTGGTTCCATCATTCTACTTCTACTTTAGGGTGGCAGGATGGGGCAAGGACATGTGGTTGTAGCCACCTTCCGGTTGTAGCCGGAGAACATAGGGGGTTGTAGCCTCCTTCTGGTTGTAGCCAAAGAATTGGGCAGTTGGAGCTTCCCTCAGGTTGTAGCCTGAGAAACTAGGGGGTTGGAGCCTCCTTCCAGTTGTAGCTAGAAAACAAAGGAAGTTGGTGCTTTCAATGAATGTAATTCTTCAAGACATATAAGAAAAATCACTTTGTGGTTTTCTCCCGATTTGGGTTTCCACATAAAACAGTGGTGTACTGTGTATGTGTATGTTTGTTAATTTGTTCATTTCTTATTTACTTTGCATTTATTGGATTATAATGCTTCATTGATATAAAACTTGGATTATATGGTTAAAAAGGATTAAATTGCTCTATTACTGATTCACCCCCCCTCTCAGTAATCCAACAATTGGTATTAGAGAAGGTTCCTTCAAAATTCAGTTTAACCACTAAAAGGTAGATCATGGAGAGTACCAACTCATATAAAAATGGAATACCACAGTTTGATGGACAAAAGTATGCTTTTTGGGGCATAAGGATGAGGACATATATACAGGAACATGGATTTCAAGTTTGGAAATCAATTGTAGATGGATACACAGCACCAACAGTTCCACCAACAAATGACAAAGAAGTAAAACTTGGTGAGAATAATTCCAAAGCCACAAATGCACTTTTGAATGGTCTTAGTGATACGGTATTCACCAAATTTGCACATTGTAAATTTGCTAAAGAGATTTGGGACAAGCTTCAAAATATTTATGAAGGAGATACAAAAGTCAAAGAAGAAAATCTTCAGACTTATAGAGGTCAGTTCGAATAACTAAAAATGAAGGAAGATGAAGATATCACAACCTACTTCTTACGAGTTGATGAAATAGTGAATTCAATCATAGGATTGGGAGAAGAAATTGAAGAATCTGTAATTGTTCAAAAGATACTAAGATATCTTCCTATGAGATTCAACCCTAAGATATCAACACTAGAAGAAATATCGGATCTGGACTTAATAAGCATGGACGAACTGCATGGAATCTTCACAGCATATGAAATGAGAACTGAGCAGGAAAATCTAGATGTAAAAGAAGCAGCCTTCAAGGAATCTAAAAGACTCTGACAAATAAGACTCCGAAGAAGAATATGAAGAAGCCGAAGAAGAATGTGAAGAAGTCAAAGAAGAAATTGAAGAGGAAGAAGTTGACTATATAGAAGAATTAATGTGTGCCATAGAAGTTATCAGAAGAGAAAAGAAGAAAAACATGAAAATACAAGCAGAACTAGACAAGAAAAAGGTCACTCGAGAACTAGAACAAATGATCACAAAATTGAAGGTTCAAATAGAAGAAGATAAAAGAATTGAAGAAACACTCAAAGAAAAACTAGAATAAAAGGACAAGATCATTGGAAACTTGGAAGCAGAGGTTGTCAGACTAAGAAAGGATATTCAAAAGAAAAATATGCAGAATAGCTCAAAAGTTCTGGATGACATTATCAGCAGTCAAAAATCTCATATTCACAAGTCCATACTTGGATACAATCAGACAGAAAAGGGATTAAGCTCCAAAAAAACAGAGCAAGAAACAAATCCAAAGATCTATTGTTATCGGACAAATCGGTAGGTGCAGACACTAACATATCTCCCTAGATCCACCTAGATCTAGAACAAAACACACCAGAACATGACGCTTTCCTTAAGTTTTAAATATTGAATTTACAAACTAAAGAGGGATAGGTGACATACCATTTAAACATCGCTTCCTCTCACCATTTCCATCCTAGCTCCATTCCAACGCTCATATAATGATGAACGGGCATGCTCTACAAGGTCGATCTCTAGAATAAGCCAAAATTTAGCAAGGTATGCCATTTTTTCTATAACTCTTTTTTTGAGAGGTTCCAAGTAGTGAAACCAGGAAGAATTGCATAAATCACACTGAAGAACATTGTGTATCAGTTTCATATATTTATACATTACAGGTTCAAAGTTATGATTACTTCAAGTTAGGGTTGTTGACTAATCCAAAACTAGGCATGTGAGACTAAAGAAAAGTTTGATGAAAATGCTAGTCACTTTTTGTTGAAGTTAAGGAATGTTTGCAGGAATGTGATCATATACACCAAGTCTATTACAAAGCTACAAATTAGGTTTGGATGATGAAATTGACGAGGTATTTTGGTTGAGGTACATGTTGAGTACGTGGATGAGACAAGTAGTTGATGAGTTGGCACATACATGAGGTGTATAGTTGATGATGTTGGTACATA
The DNA here is from genome assembly GCA_009831015.1 of Picea engelmannii. Taxonomy (NCBI): domain Eukaryota; kingdom Viridiplantae; phylum Streptophyta; class Pinopsida; order Pinales; family Pinaceae; genus Picea; species Picea engelmannii. The sequence goes on from ML789941.1 coordinate 516,728, forward strand.
TTGATGAGTCATAATTGATGAGTAGTTGACACATGATTGGTACATACTTGGTACATGGTTGGCTGCACTTGTTTATGGTACAGGTTGATTACAGGTTGTTTGGTACAGGTTGGTGCATGGTTGATGCACTTGTTTATGGTACAGGTTGATGCATGGTTGATGCATGGTTTAGATTTATTGGTACAAGTTTACAATGGTATATCTCACAGTGATAGGTTGAAAGTGGTTCCATCATTCTATTTCTACTTCAGGGTGACAGGACGAGGCAAGGACATGTGGTTGTAGCCACCTTTTGGTTGTAGTCGGGGAACATAGGGGGTTGTAGCCTCCTTCTGGTTATAGCCAGAGAATTGGGGAGTTGGAGCTTCCCTCAGGTTGTAACCTAAGAAACTAGGGGGGTGGAGCCTCCTTCCAGTTGCAACTAGAAAAATAAGGAAGTTGGTGCTTCCAATGAATGTAATTCTTCAAGACATATAAGAAAAATCATTCTGTGGTTTTCTCTCGATTTGGGTTTCCACGTAAAACAGTGGTGTACTGTGTATGTGTATGTTTGTTCATTTGTTCATTGCTTATTGACTCTGCAGTTATTGGATGATAATGCTTCATTGATATAACACTTGGATTATATGGTTAAAAATGATTAGATTGCTCTATTACTGATTCACCCCCCCTCTTAGTAATCCAACAAACTAGAGATATCAGCATGCATGCATAAGGCTAAAGGTGAATAAATAATATAAATACTTGAATCATTAAGAAGGATAATGCATAAATAAGGAAGAATGAAATCCCAGATCCCCACTCATTGCTAGACTGCAAACACCTGAGTATTGCAGTCTCCCATAAAAGCTATCTTGGGTGAGACTGCATTGTGCACCTTGTGTGTAGCGTTTCCTTCTGGTATACCAAGAGGGTTGATAGTTTTTGAGGGTTTTGTTGGAAACCTGTTGAGATCCGAACCTGGGTCAGCCAAAAAAGAAGTAAGAGAGAAGAAAACCATATTTGGATGTCCCATAATATTGACGAGTGACCAAGGTAGTCATTTTATTAATGATACCATCAGGGAGATGACTGAGGAGTTTGAAGTCTATCACTAGAAGAGTACACCATATCATCCTCAAGCAAATGGAATAGTAGAAGCTTTCAATAATATTTTTGAAAATGCATTGACTAATATTTTCAATGTTAACATGGATGATTGGGATTTGAAAATACCAGTAGTACTATGGGCATACGGGACCACATGTAAGAAATTGATAGGACAAACACCATTCAGAATAGTGTATGGCAGGGATGATTTTAAGGATGGAAATTTATTTTAAAATGTAGAAACCTTGGTGAATATTGCTAATCCTTCATATGTCAACTATAAATGTTTGGTGATATTATTTTAAAAATATTCAAATTTCTAAGTATTTTATATAGTTTTTATAATATTTTGGTGATCTTTAAGGTAATATAATTTTATCCTATAGAATTTGGGCAAATCATTTTTAAAATAGTGAATCTCTTTTTTGGAAAAACCATGGAAAATTAGCCCATGAGCAAAATTTAGCCCCTAAAATCATCCCTGGTGTATGGGTAGGAAGTAGTGGTGCCATTAGAATTTTTGGTACCCAATCTGCGTGTAGCAACAATTACCAACATGAAAGAAAGAGGAACAGTACAAGAGAGGCTAAGAAAACTAATGGAAATGGAAGAGGATAGGATTTTGGAAAGATTTCACCAAGAAGTTAAAAAAGAAAGGGACAAATCTTGGCATGACAAACATATTAAGAAGAAGATCTTTAAGAAGGGAGACTTAGTTCTTCTCTATGAAAACAAATGTTTGCAACACACTCATATGTTTAGAGTGCATTGGCTAGGGCCATATGAAGTAAATACTTTCACAAATGGAGGATATGTACAACTAAAGGACTTCGTAGGAACATAACTGAAAGGCATGATCAACGGTAGTCGACTGAAACTGTACAAGGACATTCAACCTACTAACCCTTAAAAGTTACAACGCAGTAAGAAAGTCGTGTAAATAGTGTAATATAGTAGATATTAGGACAAAAAAATAAGAAAAAGGAAGACAAAAGTAGCAAAAGAAGAAAAAGGAAGACACAAGTAGAAAAAGAAGAAAAAGAAAGACAAAAATAGAAAAAGAGGAAAAATACAAAATACCGGGAAATATCATGTGCAGTAGGCAGTGGAATCAGCATGACAAAAAGAAAAAGTGACTGCGTCTAGCATATGGCTGGAAAGAAGAAAACATAGTGCACTAAGGGAAAATCCAAAATAGAAATGTACGGCACACTGAAAAGTTACAGTGCACTGGAAAATGGGCCAACGGTCGGAAAAGAAAAAACCGGTCATTGGGGTAAAAAGGCACGAATTGAGAATTTATGAAACTTAATGAAGGGTTGTCAAAAATATTTAACGCATTTATGACCATAAAAGAAGCGTCTTTGAGAAGATTCAAGGAAATTATGACACCCCGTATATAAATAAAACATGGGTTAAATGATACGTATTGTGAATTTACATACCCGCAAAGGTAAGGAGCACAAAGACAGGTGGTGAATAGGTGAGTTTAGGTGAATAGGAGCCAAAGTTTAACCAGATAAGGAATAGGTACCCACTATGGAACCTCCAAAGGTCGGTGCACCTGGCCAAACAACACGAAAAACACGCAGTATCCACAGGTCATTGCAAGAAACTACAAGGACAAAACATGCATTCACATAGGTAGAGGGAATCATAAATGTCGACGCAATTCCCTCACCATAGAATGAACTAGTGAATGCCATATTGGTAGAGAAAGAGAGGATGGCCCCGATGATGGTTGGTGTTGTATCCTTTTCACCACTTGGATGAGCAAAAGAGGGACACCTACAAGTCCAGTTGGGTCAACTGAACATGACATAAGTTAGTGCAAGATTTAGACACATCAAGCACAAGAAATAAATAAACAACTAAGCTAATAACAACTAAAGAAACAAAACTACAATTCTTAAGGAAATTAGAACCAAAATCAACCAAAAATTTGACCAATATTCATGCGACCAATGGATATATTGTATTAGTGGGAAAACACCAAAAATAAATTGATACTTATGGGTCGGCTCTTCCTCCAAGGGAGGGCCCTTGAATCCCCTATGTGAGATCTCTTTTTACAAATATCAAACTAAAAAATAAATGGTGAAGAAATCGAAAGCTCATTCCCTCAAGAGGTGAGGAGAATGGCTCAATGAAATGATGCTATTATGCTCCAAAAGGGAAAGACATTTCTTGTAGGAGAATAGAGGCAGCATAAAAATACAAATATATTCTTGAATTCATAGTGCACCCATGGCCTCTTTTTATAGAAAATATTTGAGGCATTATCCAACCGGTCTTTAATGTGAAAAAGGGGCCCTTTAGGGCACCCTTAGATCTTTGACCAGCCCCCCACTCAGATTCAACTCAGATTTGAGGTTCAAATCGACTTGGGAGATGAACCAGAAGTGGGTGAGGGGACAACAAGAACCATAAATGTGTCATTCTAAAGTGTGTGTGGATTGTATCATACACAGTCATGCCTCGGACGCCTATGTGCTTTTCTAACGTTTATGACTTGCGAATGTGCGCACGCCTCCTGTAGTTCTTCTACGCATGTTAATTTTTTAACCAATTGTATAGTTTGTGCCTTTTTGGAAATGCATTTTTGAAGTTGTGGGTGAACTAATAGGTGTTTGGAGATGTTGGATTCCTGTAACCATTTGCAGATGAAATTTCAGTGATAACAGGTGCCCCCTGATGTGTGAGGTTAGGAGAATATGTATAGTCGAAATACATCAATGTTTATTCTACTGAGAGTACCATTGTAAGAAAGAGTGTTGAGAGGAATTGAAAGAGTGACCCATTGGAGGGAGAGGGGAACCCATGGGGCACAAACCTTTCTTGAGATGTGGAAAAATAAAAAACTATACACAAACGAGGCAGGCATGCCCCATGCTAATGTTATGTAACTCAAATGTGTAAGACAATAACTGAAGTTGTATGTTGATGTAGATAACAACAGCACCCTCCAGGGTGGTTTGATAATGGCAGATGACAATTTTGATGGTGAACATACTATAAAAAGAGGTGATGACACTTGTAAGAAGTGTTGATGATTCACATGCACTGATAGCTCAATACTTTTTAGAGGTCTTCGGCTAGTATAAACAACTGCAATAGTCACAAAGTAAGACCCACCATAACATGAGCTGGTGTTGAATTCGAATGGTATGGGGGTCAACAACATCAAAGAGAAATGATGGTTCTCCCCATGCCATCCAAGACTCCTCACTGTATAGGTAATGAGAGTCAAGATACAATTGCCTTTCTAGAAACTATTTTGATGTTAATAGAAAAGGAGACATGACTCGAAGAAGAAAAGGTCTTCATGAAATCCACTGGATGAGATCAAGAACTGATGAGATACATGGACGACGTAAATATGCAGTGAGACTCAAGAATGTCCTTGGTTGGGGATATATGTGAAGTATGAGTGGAAGGAACCATGAAACTGGATCTAGCATCAGGGGGATGACTAGACGTGGGTTTAAATTGTGCCAGAGGCATGACAAAGTAGACAAACTTAGGTATCAGAGGTACATGGACGGTGGAATACTCAGGGTTTATGGACGATATCAACAAGCATAGAATGTAAATGAATTCCCCAACCAAGGGTGACAGGGGTTGCTTTACTGGAAAAGGAAGGTTGTTAAAGGCGTCAACAAAAAGATATGTAAATTTTGGAACTGAAAGGATTTGTACAATTACAAAAAAATAAAAAATAAGGCGGGATAAGCATACAGATACAAAAATAGGTACCCTAATGCAAGATGGTTTGGCCTGTTAGGGCGCAAGTTGTATGAAAAATTGGCTGAGGGTGGGGAGCCCATGGGTGGGTTTCTGTATGAGGTAAATGAATGGAGGGAAATTTGAAGATGGGAAAATTGATTGTGGATGAAAGTGGAAGGTTAATTATACTACGGTGGTGCAATCAAATTAGAACTATGAGGAAATATCCTGGGAGTCCATTAGGAAAGCTAGAAAAAATGAGGAGAAGGAGTATGTGGTTGATTCTCAAACATGCAAAAGACGAACGAGACTCCCATCCCTAGGGGGTTAAATAAGTATGAGTTTCAAAGTGCCAAAGGAGACTATGAATGGGACAACTCATGTAGAAGAGAGTGCTACCATTTGACAGTAATGAAATGCAACAGAGGTGATAGTACTACAAAACTTGATGTGAGGATCCTATAGGAAAAAGTCGGAGGGTGTGACTGGGAGATGAAATTAATATTCATAGGGAATGATTACATGCCAATGTCGATCATATACTTGAAGGGGATGCTTTGATGCATGCTGACCATGTACCTGCACACATGAAAACCAAATACCTGGCGTGAACAATATCTGAAGAAAAAGAACATATAACAATTATTCGATAATTTTGAACATGAGCATGCGTACCTGGGTGTGATGTGAGAAAAATAATCCCTAAGGGCTGAGGATGGCTGGTGACATGGTGAATGTGACTGTGTAGGTGGAGGGATCCTGATCCCATGGCTGAAGACGAATCAGAAAACGAACACTCGGAGCTCATGTAATTGAGCATGGAAGATTGGCAAAAGGGACTATATATAACTGTAGGGACCATAATGCCACCTCATTTGTACCTACTGCTAGAGTGATTTTACAAGAGGTTTTTAGAGGAGATTTGTAGATTATGGGAGTTCGAGCCATCTGACCCAGGATTAGCAAGAGCCTAGTTAGTGGTCTCATCCTCCTGCATAGTAATTAGGATTGTTTTTTTGGGCAGGGTCGTACGGAGGGCCATATGGTGGGGTTTTGTGAGGGTGGGCCCTCCAGTGCATGGGTGCTTGAAGGAGTCCCGTGCATGGGTGCATGGATGTATAGAGGACAACATTTCATGGGGGCATGTGAGTAAGGGAAACAGGTGCACATTTGATGCATGCATGTTCAAAGAAGGGTCGCACACTTGTGCACAACTATTTCTCCGACAATTGCGCACATGTGTGCAACTATGGAGTGAAAAAGTGTGCATGAATGCGTGTCTGTGTGTGTGACAGGTGCACATTGATGCACATTTGTTTCTTCGACAGTTGTGTATTGATGTGAAACTATGCGAATAAAAGGTGCGCATATGTGCATGCCTGTGGGGGTGACAATCATACACATGAGGCAAAGTTGGGGGATGAAAAAATTGTCTTTTTTGAAGTTTTTGTATGAAGTGTGATGGCTAATCAAGTATTGTTTATGTGAATGCAGGTGAGAAGTTTAGGATGCCAGTCCACTGGAGGGAGAAGGACTAGGTGCGCCTCAGAGAGGTAGTGAGGGATGATGAGTCCGGTGTTCGAGGACCTTTGGGAGCCTGTGGGTTGCTAAAGTTCTTTGATTGTTCACTGCTACGGGCACAAGAGTACCTGTTGCAGTTGTGATTTCTATGCGGAGCACTGAGCTGTAGTGCTTCATTGTGCAGGGGAGAAGATGACATTCTCTACGATGAAGGATGTCTATGTTATGACCAGGCTCCATTTTTTGGGGAGAGCCCTACCTACTGATCCCCATTTGCCATGGGAGGCACATTTGGTGGATTTGGCCTGGACGTATTGTTCAAGGGAGGATTTTATGTCAGGCTCAGTTGTGCAGATTGGGGCGATGGATGTGTTGGTGCATCATTTCATCGCTGCGATGATCATGAGGATCTATCGATCCTTAGCTACTCAGCAGATCAATGGTGGTCAACTGAGGATCATGCAGAGGGAATTGGGTGGAGATAATTTTTCTTGGGGCTTGATGTTGCACACCAAGATGATGGGGCAGCTCAACCAGTCTTCAACTGCTGACTCAGTGGATTTTTTCTTTGGATCGATCCTAGTAGCGTGGTTCTTGGATAGGGTGCCCATATTGCGCTTGAGAGTTTTGTTGGAGGTGACTGATGCATGTGAGCCACTATTGATGCGGTGGGCATCGATTTTGGTACAACATGGGGGTGAGGAGGGTGGCCATTATTTTAAGACCGAGCCGGGATGTGTGTGGCGTCAAATTCCACAGATCATCCTATGGTACCCATATGGAGGGATGGACTACCATCATGACCCAGACATGGTCTTACCTTCTGGAGAGGTTTGGGACCACAAAGGTACATTGATGTATTTGATGTTGTGTGATTTTGATAGTATAGCATATGTTTTATGTATGGATAGATGTTGATGCTATCGTTTGTTTGTTGTGTGTGTAGATGTGGGTCCACATGGGCGAGAGGTTTAGTTGGTCAGAGAGACATCTTGTTAGGGGCCTATGAGACCACCATGGGGAGATCTGTGGGTGGGAGAGAGACATCGAAGGGATGAGGCTAGTGCGGGGCTAGCTGGTGATGAGAGAGCTAGAAGGAGATGTAGGTTTGATGACCCTGGTGCAGGGAAATCACATGCTCCTTCGGCAGATGTCGATAGAGTGTTAGAGGAATTCTTTCATTGATTGAAGGTGGTGCTACAGGGAGTCCCTGAGGGCATGTGGACTCAGATCCAAGACAAGGGAGTCGTGGATCAGTGCGTGGGAATTCTAGCAGAGTTTCAGACCTTGATCCATAGAGCGGTGGTAGCGAGGGAAACTATGACTGGGCAGCTACCCCTAGGACCTAGAGGACCCCCAACTGGTGGGGAATCTCCTTCAGATAGAGGACCTAGTGGTGGTTTTATAGAGGCACCATGGGTTCTCTTGTTGTATGTAGTTTTTGTTATTTATATAGGCATGCGAGCCCATTTTGTATAGGGTAGTGTGACACCTATTTTGTGCCTATAGGGATGAGAGGGTTCACTTGCCTATGGGTGATGTACATGTTGTACTATTTTTTGTAAACATAAATGGTACATTAATCGATATATATATATATATATATATATATATATACATTTTTGGGACCTTTGTGATGTTCACATGTGATGATGTTTTGTGATGCTTTTTATGATGTCTAATCTTATATGTTGTGATAGAATTTTAATGAGTTATGTATGTGTAATGTTGTCTTGATGTGATAAATGCCAATCTAACATTAGTTTATCCATATTATCTGCTATTTGATTGAATTCCCATGGAATATGGGTAAATGTAATTGAATCAAAATGTCGATACAAGAGTCTAACTTGCAGGGACTTGCAGAAGAGGCAAGGATCACAAACACAGTACACATTGTTGAGTTGTAGGACGGCAAGATGGGAATCTAATAAGATGCTAAGGTGACGAATATGGCAGTGACTGGCCTCGGAAAGGAGGCCAATGACGACAGTTTATTCTTCTTGATTGTTGGTTGATGAGCCCAAACATATGCTGCTGGAGTGGAGTAGTTCATGTGAGGGGGTATAGAGGGCCCAAGCGACCGAAGTGATATTCTATGTCCAGCAGCTAGCTCCATCAGTGTAACCGATGTGGTAGGATGATGGAGTAGTCATCTATCAATAACACAAATGGTAGATTAGACATAATTTATGGTGGGAAAAAGAATATTAAAAACTCTACAAAACATGTACCAAAAAGAAAAATCCTAGTGTAGAATGACTATGCTCAGGCATAAAAGTTCTTTAAGTGCAACCCATTGACGGATTCTTTGAGAGGATAGCCTTCTGGAGAGGCTAGGATGTAGGAGCCTTTAGTGAGGTAGTGTTGGATGATGTAGGGTCCATGCCATAATGACTCAAATTTTCCACACCCAAGGGTATCGTGAGCGATATCATAGGCAAGGATGAGGTCCCCTTCATTAAATGAGTGAAGGTTAACATGGTGGTCAAAGGTGGCCTTTGAGCATTTTTTGGGTGCCTCATTGTTCTATAATGAAGACCGACGGTATTCATCCAGCGAATCTAAGTTTACCAAGTGTTTCTCCATTGGACCAGTGTCAGGGATTAGCTCGATAGCGATGCGCAATGTGGGAATTTCGTACTTGATGGGGAGAGTGGCTTCGACCCCATGGACGAGATGGAATGGTGTAAAACCAGTGGCATATTTAACTGTCATGCAATAAGCCCATAGTGTTGGAAACAACATATGATGCCAATTGGTCTTATGTTTGTTGACAGTACGCTGCAACATGGTTTTGAGGATCTTGTTGATTGCCTCTACCTGTTCATTGGACTGGGGGTAGTAGGGTAAGGCAAACTCGTGAGAGAAGCCAAACTTTGAGGAAAGTTCAAAGAAGATATCATTCTCAAAGTGTTTGTCATGATTGGAGAATAGCTGAAGTGGTACTACGAAGTGGGAGATGACGTGATTAAAGAAAAAACGCATCGTGGTGTCAGTGATGTTGTTGAAAGTAGGCATGGCTTCGGCCCATTTCGTGAAGTAATCGACTGCCATGACGATGTACCTGTGTCCATTTCTAGATGGAGGGTTGCAAGTCATGAATTCAATGCCCCATTTTCAAAAGGGGCCAACAGTGATGACTGGGTGTGAAAGAGCGAGTGGTACTTGTGCTTTGTTTGCATAAAGCTAGAATTTGTCGCACCATTTCACGGCGTGGATGCAGTCGTGAAAAAATGTGGGCCATAAGTAGCCTACTCGAATGATATTTTGGGTGGTGGAAAAATCTAGGTCATACTCTTGAAGGATGATGATCCATCGAGCAAATTTATCGTTAATTTGCCACCGACTAATCAAATACTTCATGGGATTGGAATCTTCCATGACTTTGGTAGTGTGGAGCAAGATATAATGATGCAGTTTTTAGACTACGAGGAAAAATGCGAGGGCATGTTTTTTTTCGTGGTTGTATTTTAGGGGTGGTCCTAAAGGGTTATTGATGTAGTAAATGACGTGTTCACAGCCATCATCCCCTACTTGGATGAGAACTCCTGCTACTGAGACGGCTGAGGCTGATATGTAGAGGATGTAGTCATGATCATAGTCGGGTGGACTAATCAATAGGGCGTTGGAGAGTGCCACTTTTAAATCATCAAAAGCGGTTCAGGCATGTTCATCCTATCGAGATGGGATATCATGATGTAGTAGGTGAAGAAAACCGTGTGCACGAGTGGCATACTTGGGGACAATGCATCGCAAAAAGTTGTATTTGAAATGTAGGCTATGTAGTTGGTACAAATTCTAGGGTGGTGGAATTTCGGTGATGGCTTGGACCTTGAGGGGGTCCACTGTGATGTCATGTTGGGAGATGATGAGCCCAAGGAGGTGTCCAGTGGTGACACAGAATACACACTTGAGGGGGTTCAAGTAGATATTGTACTGACGACACCATTGAAAGACAACTTGTAAGTCATCTAGATGTTGTGTTTGTTTCTTGGATCGAGCAGTGAGGTCATCCAAGTAAGCGAGGATGATGTGAGAGAGATCATGGAAAACATAGGTCATGGCTCATTGGAATGTCGCACCAGCGTTCTTCAGTCCAAAAGGAATGATGCGATACACAAAATTACCCCATGGAGTGGTGAATGTTGTTTTATATTGATCTATTGGGTGGATATGTATTTGATTGTAGCTAGAGAATCCGTCCATGAAGGACAAGGCCTCATGACTGGCGCAGTCATTGATAATTTGGCTGATGAAAGGTGTAGGAAAGTTGTCTTTGGGACAAGCGTGATTGAGATCGTGAAATTCAGTGTAGATGTGAATGGTGCCTTATTTTTTGTTGACGGGGATGGTTTTGGAAACCCATGACGTGTATGCGATGGGGTATATGAACCCGACAATTTGTAGTTTGTCATTTCGACTTTGATGGCCGCTGCTTTGGATGGGTGCAGTGGGTGTTTCTTTTGTTGTATAGGGGTGATATAAGGCCATGTGTCGATACGATGTTTGTGTAAGTTTTAAACCTACAAAGTAAAGCAATGCATATAGATTCTTAAGCAATACATAAATTAATCAATGGCTCATACACAAAGTACACAGAGATTTTATACCGGAAACCCTAAACCCGGAAAACCTTTCTTATTTTCATTATATTGAATTTCACCATTCGCCATACAATATATACAATATTTTTAGGTATTCTGTAGATACCAAAACCCTAATCCCTTAATCCAGGATTAATTTACAAATCTGCTAAAAATAGAAAAAACCACCCAAAAAAAAAATCGGGGCCCTGCCCCGGGCTACCACCTGTTGGCGAACGCTGCACGTAACCAGGGGGGGGCATACCTGCCCCCCCCTGGGACCCCCCCCTAGGAAAGTGCCCGGCGCACATGGTAGAGGTCTAGGTGAAGGGATCGTCAGATGCAGTTGTTGTATCTGACGCACCCACACACACACACATGCAAAGAATATAATACATACCCAACATTCTCCCACTTGTTGTTTTCTTTTCATCTAGGGGTCCAGGGGATTATATAGTCAACAATCCAGGGCAGTAATGCCAATTGTTACTCTACACTAGGAGAAATTTTCTATGCTCACAAACTTTGTCAATGAATCTGCAACATTCTTCAAAGTGTCAACCTTTTCCAGCAACACTTCTTTTTTTATCAACCATGTCTCTCACAAAGTGATACTGAACATCAATATTTTTTTATTTCGAATGATAATATGGGTTCTTTGCCATGAATATTGCACTCTGACTATCACAGTCTAAACTCACTACTTGTTGTACCAACCCAATACCTGAACACAATCTTTGTAACCATACTGCTTCCTTGCTTGCATGAGTCGTTGCCATGTATTCAACTTATGTAGTTGAGAGTGCCACTACAGCCTGTATTTTTCTCATCCAACTGATTGCTCCTCCAAATAGGTTAAACACATACCCACTTGTAGATCTTATACGATCCAAATCTCCAGCCCAGTCTGCATCAAAAAATCCATGTATGTCTAGCATTCTATCCAATCCCGGTCTTCCTTGGTAGCAGAATCCATAACTGGTGGTGCCACGAAGATACCTGAAGACCCTCTTTACTGCTATCCAATGCTCCTTCCCTAGTTTTGACATATACCTGCTCAAAACTCCCACTGCATGTGCAATGTCTGGTCTAGTACAAACCATTGCATACATCAAACTCCCAACTGCACTAGCATATGGAACATGGGACATGTCCTCTTCTTCTTCATGTGTCTTGGGACACTGATCTGCAGATAACTTTACACCTATAGGAATAGGAACCTTGACCGGTTTACTTCCATGCATATTAAACCTATGCAATATCGTTTCAACATATTTTCTTTGATTCAACCAGATTTTCCTATTTGCATGATCTCTTTTAATCTCCATTCCCAAAATGAAGTTAGCAGCACCGAGATCCTTCATGTCAAATTTGGAGGATAACTGCGACTTCACCTCCTTGATAACATCAATGTTATTTCCTACCAACAACATGTCATCAACATACAACACTACATAAATGAAGTGATTACCAACCTACTTGGAATATACACAATGATCAACCCTGCTTCTTACAAATCCCAATCCAAGGATGTATGTGTCAAACTTTTGGTACCACATCCTAGGTGATTGATTCAGACCATATAGTGACTTCTTTAGCTTACAAACTAGCTCTTTCTTTCCCTTCACTACAAAGCCTTATGGCTGCTTCATGTAGATTTCTTCTTCCAGATCCCCATGTAGGAATGTTGTCTTCACATCCATTTGTTCCACTTCAATATCAAAAGCAACAACAATAGATAAAAGAAATCTAATATAAGTTAACTTAGCAATAGGAGAAAAAATCTCACCAAAGTCAATTCCCTCTACCTGGGAATAACCTTTTGCTACTAATCGAGCTTTGTATTTCTCCACTTTACCTTGTTCATTAAACTTCTTCTTGAACAACCATTTGCTACCAACCGATTTTCTTCTAGCTGGAAGCTCAATTATATCCCATGCCTCATTCTTATCCAAGGCATCCTTTTCTTCAACCATGGCCTTCTTCTAGAGTTTACTATCCTCTGAATTCACTGCTTCCCTGATAGTTATGGGATTATCATCAGTAATAGATAAAGCAAAATTGGAATGAAAATTAGGTGGACTATACCTTTCTGGTTGCCTTCTATCTCTCACTGATCTCCTCAATACTAGGGTATGAGGTTCTTCTTCTTCTTCTTCTTCTTCTGATTCCTCTGCTTCCTCTTCTTTAGATGATTCAGATTTTGCATCATCCAACTCAAGCTCTATTTTCTTAGGTTAGTCTTGTGTTGGTGGGAATTCCTGTTTGGACACATCTTTTACCTCTCTGAAAACAACATCTCGACTGTAAACAGTTTTCTTGGTTTCTAGGTTCCAAAGCTTATAACCTTTCAGACCATCTTTATAACCAATAAAGATACACTTTTCAGCTTTATTATCCATCTTACTCCTATTTTCCTTTGGAACATGTACATAGGCATCACAACCAAACACTCTAAGATGTTTAAGAGAAGGTTTCTTTCCAGACCATACCTCGTGTGGAGTTGTATCATCCAACGCTGATGAAGGTGATCTATTGACCAGGTAACATGCTATACTCACTGCCTCTACCCAGAATTCGTGTCCTAACCTGGCACCGCTGAGCATGCTCCTTGATTTTTCCATTAGTGTCCTGTTCATCCTTTTTGCAACTCCATTCTGCTGAGGAGTGTATGGAGTAGTCTTCTGCCTTTCTATACCACACTTCTTACAAAATTGTTTGAATTTATTTCCACAGAATTCTCCACCATTATCTATTCTCAATACCTTTATTTTTTTCTCTGTCTGATTTTCTACCAGAGCCTTAAACTCTTTAAATTTATCAAATACCTCATATTTCTTTCTAAGAAAATAAATCCATGTGTTCCTTGAAAAATCATCTATGAATGAAACATAATAC